>CM019071.1:9691191-9806191 GCA_009667805.1 Leptobrachium leishanense
ATCCTATGTCCATTTATCTGTATATCGTTCCCTTTGGTTTTTGTAAAGCGCTGCGGAAACTGTTGACACTATAGAAATGATGATGATAATAATAATAAGCAATGATACAAAGTGTCCAGCGAATCTTTACACTTTTACGGTAAATAGAAACAAAGCTTCCACTATATATATATATATATATATATATATATTTAAAAAAATGTAAAAAAAAGTTGTTATTGAACTACATTTCCCATGAGTCTTTTGACAAATTAATGAGTCCCTGAGCATTATGGGAGGTGTAGTCCCAAAACATCTGGATGGCCATGGTTGTCTATCCCTGATGTAAAAGATATACAAGCTAGCCCTACAAACTGAGGCCCTTCCTGGCCAAAATGAAACTGTCTGTCTCTCTGTCTATCTCTAGATCTGTGATGTAAGTCACTTTGGATTTGGGGTGCATCAGCATGGAGGCATATTTGTAGTGTGCATGCCCCCCTAATCAATATTAGTCAGTGGTCTTCCCTGTGTAGAATGTTTATGTAATCTATGATTATGTAAGAATGCTATTGTCTATCTGTCTATTGTTTGATCCTTGTGTATCTGTTATCTTGCTGACAGGATTAGCTGTCCAGCTAACCCTTATTTCAGGAATCAAACGAGATAGGTAATATACAAAGGCGTTTAGGAAGGTATATAGAGATATGTACAAAGATGGAAAATGTGTGGATTGCAAGCCCTTAGGGATTTGTCAGACACCCAGCAGACACAAGAGTTGTACAATAAAAAGGAATGACGCTGGCGAAACGCGTTTCAGATTTATTAACTTTTTATCCTTATTTAAATACCGTTTTATGCCGATATTTTACTAAATAAAAAAGGGCATTTTAAAGTTCTGGACCCAAGGTCTTTTCTTGTTCCCCTTGACCATTCCTGTTGGGTTCTGGGGACTGTATGCGGTGTAAAGGAGGTTAGAGGCTACCTAAAGGACCTCACAGGCTGTTCATCCCCAGAGCCGGGCGAAGAGGCTCTGGATCTAGTAAGTACCCCATAGGGGAGAATCAAAAGGGGCATATACTGCCAAATGCTGCACAATTGTGTTTCCCCTGTCTGCCTTTTGTTTCCCCTCCAGAGACCATCTGAAAAAGACAGATTCTCCACCACCTATGAATTATGTACTCAATATATTGTTTAGACATGTCCATTTACTGTAAAAGTGTCACTCAGTATATATACCAATCTTGACACATATGTTCCTTATCTCAGGAATGTTTTATCTGTTTCTATTTGAATATGTTGTAAATCTGCTGACTGTAATCTGTTATCTCGATTCCCATTGTCCTGTTTCGTTAGAAATGTTACGTAATGTTTAAATAAACTGTCTACCTAATCTAATTATGTTTCACCTTCCAAAAGGCATATGTGTCCCATTGTCTGTTTCCGTCTGGTTGGGCCCCCCGCCGGTTTCTAGGGGAGGTTTTGTATATGTAAATGACCCAAGTGTGACCGTATAAATCTATGTGTGTGTCCCTGATTAAACCAGTTCTATTCTGACCCTACATGCAGTCACGACTTATGGTTTGGGTAGCAGTTATATTCTGTTCGCTGTTCCATTCTAACCCTGACAGACCTCAGATCTACAGTCTCGTCTTATTTCTGGGGGAAGCTAGGAAGGCTCTCTATGTGCACCTGTCTTTAAGCTGTGGCTAAGGACCGGGAGAAAGGCACGGGAGTCATGAGGAGAACACGGGACCAGCAAAGAAGCGGCATTGGCAGATGTGACTCTGTTGGGTTACTGAGATCTGTTGCACAATCTATCTCTAGATCTTTCCATCTATGTATGTAACTCCTTTCTTTTAGTGGAATGAAGTGAGCAGGCTCTCTAACACACCTATGTCTTCTAGTCTCTCCATATCCGCATTTTCCTGACCTTTCCGCCTAAAAACACGTTGCAGTCTTTGAATATTGAGTATCTCTATTAAAGTGTTTTGTGCGTACATATTTCTGTTTTAATATTTCACTGCGGCTCTGCACGGAAAGAGGTTTCATATCCAACGATAACAGAGTCAATAACTCAAGCCGGGCTGTTAAAATCCATAGCTATCTCTTCTTTACAGATGACCAGACCTGTCACCGTATCCTCTCGTCATTCCTGTGACGCGGCCAGCGCGCGGCGCAGTAATCCATGGTGGAAATGACTGATGCCGCAGCTTATTTCTTCAGCTTTTCCCTTGCTAGTCATATTTATTACTATTTTTTGATATGTGACCACTTGGCATCCTTTGCGTTGACTTGCTATAGAGGATAGTACTCTCATTAAACGTTTTACTAGACGGAACTTGTTAGCGCTCTATAAAAACGTGTAACTGTAACATATGTTGAAAGATGGGATTTTCTGACAGTCTACAGGCAGCAAATCTAAGAGGACACCAGTGTACCCTTGGTGCAGTTGGTGTTGTCTTTTTTATTTAGGATGATGTGAATAATCTTGGATGTAACTCTAAGCCAATGGAAGTACTTTCCATGTGATGCTAAGCCAATGGAAACACTTTTCATGTGATGCCAACCAGCGGACGTACCTTTTTTCTAATGTTATGCCGAAGGAAGTACCTTTCATATGATGCTAAGCCAAAGGAAGTACCTTTTATGTGATGCTAAGCCAACGGAAGTACCTTTCATGTGATGCTAAGCCAACGGGAGTACCTTTCTTCTGATGCTAAGCCAATGGAAGTACCTTTCTTCTGATGCTAAGCCAATGGAAGTACCTTTCATGTGATGCTAAGCCAACAGAAGTACCTTTCATGTGATGCTAAGCCAACGGAAGTACCTTTCATGTGATACTAAGCCAACGGGAGTACCTTTCTTCTGATGCTAAGCCAACGGGAGTACCTTTCTTCTGATGCTAAGCCAATGGAAGTACCTTTCTTCTGATGCTAAGCCAATGGAATTACCTTTCATGTGATGCTAAGCCAACAGAAGTACCTTTCATGTGATGCTAAACCAAAGGAAGTACTAAGCCAAAGAAAGAACATTTCATGTGATGCTAAGCCAATGGAAGTACTTTTCATGTGATGCTAAGCCAACGGAAGTACCTTTCATGTGATGCTAAGCTAACGGGAGTACCTTTCTTCTGATGCTAAGCCAATGGAAGTACCTTTCTTCTGATGCTAAAACAATGGAAGTACCTTTCATGTGATGCTAAGCCAACAGAAGTACCTTTCCTGTGATGCTAAACCAAAGAAAGAACATTTCATGTGATGCTAAGCCAATGGAAGTACCTTTCTTTTGATGCTAAGCCAACAGAAGTACCTTTCATGTGATGCTAAGCCTAAGGAAGTACCTTTCATGTGATGCTAAGCCAATGGAAGTACCTTTCATTTGATGCTAAGCCAACGGAAGTAGCTTTCTTCTGATGCTAAGCCAAGGAAGTACCTTTCTTCTGACGCTAAGCCAATAATAATAATTAGCAAAGATAGTTGTCAAAAATCCCAATTATAAAAATATCATGCAGAGCTTTGTCAAAGCACGTCTTCTCCCTTTCACAGCCGGCCACGCCCCAAAGTACCTTTCGTCTAATGCTAAACCAATAGACGATTATTAGCAATGCAGCTTCCAAAAAATACCAATATCTGTATGTGCTGCATATTTCCTGTGTATGGGAATTTCAGTAACACCTTGTCTCTGTACGGTGCAGGGATTTTCAATCATTATAACCCCGTGAATCTTATCCCCGTACAGCAGTGAGTGACCCCTGAGCTTTCCCTGTATTCTGCCCTCTCCCTTGCTGTTGTAATGCAGCAAAATCTATTTGACCTTTTTGTTACAATGAGGTTTAGGGCTGCTATTTGCAGATGGTTTTATATCTCTCCAGGGTGCTTGAAGAGACATAAAACAAAGGATTTTGTGTAGCAGTAAACTTTGTTGAGCTTTTCGCTACAATGATAGTGGGAGCTGCTCCCTGTAGCCTTTAACCCCTTAAGGATCAATGGCGGAACTGTTCCATGATAAATGCATTGACTTTTTTTTTTTGAGAACGGATTTTACCAGGAAGGATACATTGAGATTTCTCTCGTTTTCAAGTATGTCCTGCGTGGTGAGTATGTACCATTAGGTGTCTTGCCCAAGGACACTTACTGGAGAGGTGCTCTTGCTGGGATTGAACCCATGACTCCACAGGCTCTCTCCATGCAGAGTAGTGATGTTACCTCTACTCCACCCAGCCAGTACGGTCTTTAAAGACCCTTGGTCCTTGGGGGGGTTAATAGAAGGTGACAGAAGTGAAAGCTCACTGAGAATTCCGTTTCTACCCAGGAAGCTCTTGAATCTTGCATGGGAAATGCATGCATGTGGGGTTTTACGTGCTGATTTTAGCTTTTCATTACATTTCAATGCAAACTTGTGTAGACACGTTCTTAGTGGTGAATGGTTAATACAGGGAGTTCTGAGCACATTTAAACCCATGCTAATCACGTCCATATTCTCAGACTGGGTTGGAGGTCTCGGCACAGTCGATCGTGTATGAACGCTGCAGCAGACTGGCGCGGTCAGATGACTGCCGCAATGAGTCATCGGGGACCTCCGGGCAATCCTGTGTCTGCTTTGCTTTCTGCTGGTGTTATACCTCGAACAGCCAGACAGGTTCACGGGAATTTCCAATGTGTTTCCCTCTCCTGTCGCCTGCCTCCATCGCAAATAAATTTATTTTCAGCTCGCAGCGAAATAGAAAAAGAAAAGGGAATAGAATGTCGTCTCGATTGTATCTTGTGCAGAGCACGAGCTGTTTCTCTCTCCTGTAACGGGGAACGTACTGATAGATGCAGCAGATCAGCCAAAAGCCTCATGCAAGGAATACCTGGGAACTCGGGTGATCACATGTTTCTGCTTTGTTACCAGGTTACAAATCATTTTGCAGGAGACGTTTTGTGCCTGGGGGTTCCGGTTTCTGTATCCGGTAACACACATGTATCGTTTGTTGTATTTTTTATATATATTTTACGATTCGTAACAATGTATCCATAACTGATCTACGGTTTCTGCAGACAAACCCATCCTTCCTTATCTATGAGCAGCATCGCAATCGTCTCCTGTGCTCAACAGCTTGTTACATTTCTAGTAACGGCAGGAGAATTCCAAGAATCTGGTTTGATTGACCTGAAAGATGGACAATGGAGAGGATGCCAGACGGCCTCCAGATATCTGTACAATCGCTGTCAATGCAGCTGTCATGGACTCGTGTTACCCGAGACATAATCAGTCCAAGGCTGAGCCTTATGTAAATGCAAGACTCAGATTCATACATATCGCTCTGCAGTCCGTGGCCTAGATTCTCGATTGAGCTGCGAGAAAAACACAGCACATAAGCTGCAATATTCACCAAGATGCTGTCTCATTCTCTGTATCACCTGTCTTGAATTTGTCACCTCTTTTTCATCCTTCCATGATTGACACTGGATGAAATAATGCCGGGATAAGCTCTACTAGCAGTGCTCGTTTTGACTCCTTGTCATGCCCGGCGGAGCACACTGCGGATCTGCCGGGTGACGGACGGAGAGGATCGATCGTGTATTGTTTAAAAGTCTGTATAGACTCTGACCCAACCACCTCAACAGGCAGAGAATTCCACAGCTTTATTGTTCTCACCGTAAAATAACCCTTCCTATGCTTTAGGCTGAATTTCCTTTCCTCCAGTCTAAATGGGTGACCTCGTGTCCTGTGTATAGTCCTGTTAATGAATAGGTTTCAGGACAATTTATAATGGCCTCGTATATATTTATATTAAGTTATCAGCTTCCGTCTAAGGCCTCGTATATTTTTATATAAAGTTATCAGATCCCCTCTAAGGCCCCGTATATATTTATATAAAGTTATCAGATCCCCTCTAAGGCCCCGTATATATTTAAATAAAGTTATCAGATCGCCTCTAAGGCGCCGTATATATTTATAAAGTTATCAGATCCCCTCTAAGGCCCCGTTTATATTTATATAAAGTTATCAGATCCCCTCTAAGGCCCCGTATATATTTATAAAGTTATCAGATCCACTCTAAGGTCCCGTATATATTTATATAAAGTTATCAGATCCCCTCTAAGGCACCGTATATATTTTTATAAAGTTGTCAGATCCCCTCTAAGGCCCCGTATATATTTATAAAGTTATCAGATCCCCTCTAAGGTCCCGTATATATTTATATAAAGTTATCAGATCCCCTCTAAGGCCCCGTATATATTTATATAAAGTTATCAGATCCCCTCTAAGGCCCCGTATATTTTTAAATACAGTTATCAGATCCACTCTAAGGCCCCGTATATATTTATATTAAGTTATCAGATCCCTCTAAGGCCTCATATATATTTATATAAAGTTTTCAGTTCCCTCTAATGCGCCGTATATATTTATATAAAGTTATCAGATCCCCTCTAAGGTCCCGTATATATTTATATAAAGTTATCAGATTCCCTTTAAGGCCCCGTATATATTTATATAAAGTTATTAGATCCCCTCTAAGGCGCCGTTTCTCTAACTAAACCGTTACTGCAGCAGCTAGACCTCTGTATTTTTCTATGATAATCAATAAAATGATCTATATTCTATAAGTAAAGTTGCATGACATGTATTTCTGAATAAACGTAATATAATATATCTGCGCAGACGATGCCTCCTCGTGTGCGACATTAACCTGGAATGCAGCAGAGTATGTTTCCCTGGAATCATGAAAATGAATATCCCCAGTCTGCGCGCACATGAGATGCTAATGAAAATCTTGTATTGAAAGGAACAGTGAATAAATGAATATATTTTGTTAATGGGGGGAAAAAAAGGTACATTGACATCTTGAACACAGTAAGAATAAAACACAATTAATGTAAAACAAAAAATTAGCTTAATTTGCTCTTACAAAGCCTCTCCTGTCACAGGCCGTGAATAGCTCCCACAGTGTAACGCATGACATTTTGTATCATTATTGTACTGGCTGATTTTTGTTTGTTTCAAAGCATGTGCATTGTTTTCCGGCGTGTTTTGCTGACATGTGTCTGTGTTATATGTCTATGAGTTCATCTGCGGAACAAAGCAGACGCGGCTTGTACCGTTCTGCTGACTCGATTTTGTCGTTGTGCGCCTCGCAGCCCACCGTGCAGCCCACCGCGCAGCCCGCCGCGCAGTACAGATGTATGTAGGAATATTTACTTGCAAAGAATAATGCTAAAACCTATTTTTTGGTGCATGTTCAAATAGATCACACAAGGTAAAGTGCAAACACTAAGGGCTCTATTACATTCGCACGAAAAAAAACGTGATCGCGCAAAAATTAATGTGGTATTACGATCCGAGCGCATTTTTTCTTCCTGCAAGATTTTTCGTGCGCAAATCCGACGCGCAAAGCCGTTCGCAAATGAACGTTGCGTGCAGGAATCGGTGGGCAGACTGTTTTGTCACGGGATTTGTCACGGGAATCAGCCAACATCTATCACCCATTTCCAAAAAATATTTACAAACTAACTAAAAAAAATTAACAACCACCAGCCAAAAAAAGAAAAAGTTAACAATGACACAATTTATAAATTTTATTGTTTGGGTATGTGTAGAATGTGTAACTGTACTGTGCTGTATATTTTTTTCTCGTGCTGGTGTATTTTGTTTCGCCCAGAACGATCACATTTACAGTTACCACCTGCTTTTCAAAGACGTTACGAAAATGCGCGCAAACTTTCATTGCGCGAAGATTGTAATACCATCCTCGTACCAGCGCGCTAACGCATTGGCGCTCACAATGTTAAGTATGGGATGCGCGCACGAACTTGGGTTCACGCAGGGTCACTCGCGTTGGACGTTAATGCGCATTTGCGCGCGCGCGAAACAAATGCACGAAGAATGTAATAGGGCCCTAATGCTCTATAGATGTTAACCTTTACAATGAAATGTATCGGCACCATTACTCTACAATACTGCTGTGTTAAAAATGGACTAGCATCTCCAGGACGCCATTTTTAATGCTGCAGTGTGTGGTGTACTGCTGTATCACAGCTTCCGTGAGTCTTTATTTAGGTGGAACACTCCCTATTTTGCTCCCAAACATTTCTCTCCCTCTTCTAGCTCATTCTATTCCTATTTTAGGGTCTCTTTCCTATATTTGGGGTGTGGGGGTTTATGGCTGTGCTAGAAAGCAGTATAGAAATGTATACGTAAATGTATGAGAGTTTATGTGTGTATGTATTAGAGAATATGTGGCTTGTTTGTGTATGAGTATATGTCTGTATTAGGGATGCACCAATACCACTTTTTTAAGACCGAGTATGAGTACCGATACTTTTGTTCAAGTACTCACCGATACCGAGTACCGATACTTTTATTTTATGTCATGTGAACGCTTTCCAATAAGAACAGACCTCATATAAAAATGCCCCCAGCTCACATGTATATGCCCCCAGCTCTCATAGATATGCCCCCCAGCTCATGGATTTGCCCCCCAGCTCTCATGGATTTGCCCCAGCTCATGGATATTGCCCCCAGCTCACGGATATGCCCCCCAGCTCATGGATATGCCCCAGCTCATGGATTTGCCCCCCAGCTCAGGGATTTGCCCCCCAGCTCATGCATTTGCCCCAGCTCATGGATTTGCCCCAGCTCATGGATTTGCCCCCAGCTCATGGATTTACCCCCAGATCGTGGATTTACCCCAGCTCATGGATTTGCCTCCCAGCTCATGGATATGCCCCCCAGCTCATGGATTTGCCCCCCAGCTCATGGATTTGCCTCCCAGCTCGTGGATATGGCCCCAGCTCACCTGGAGCTCGTTGCGTTCTTTCATACTTACCTTCCTGAGTAACACCAGTAAAGTCTTCGTGCGTGCGCTCGTAGGAAGGCCCCCAGCCGCGATCAAGTGCTCCCACGTGATCGCGGCTGGGGGCCTTCCAACGAGCGCACGCGTTGAAACTTTACCGGCGTCGCTCAGGAAGGTAAGTATGAACGCGGAGAGCTCCAGGAGCCTGTCCGAATGCCGATGGCGGCTATCCGAATGCTCTATCGGAATTCGGACAGGCACCTGGAGCTCTCCGTGATCATACTTACCTTCCTGAGCGACGCCGGGAAAGTTTCCGCGAGTGCGCTCATTGGAAGGCCCCCAGCCGCGATCATGTGGGACCACGTGATCGCGGCTGGGGGCCTTCCTACGAGCGCACGCGCGAAGACTTTCCCGGCATCGCTCAGGAAGGTAGGTATGAAAGAACCCGGAGAGCAGCTGCAGCGCCTGTCCGAATGCCGATAGATCATTCGGACAGCCGCCCCAGCCCTTCGGATGCCGGCAAGCTGGCTCAATGCTGGCTTCCGGTATCGGGGGAAATATCGGGGGTACTGCACGAGTACCAAGTACTCCTGCAGTACCCGGTATCGGCACCGTTACCGATACTAGTATCGGTATCGGTGCAACCCTAGTCTGTTTGGAAGTATATGTGTGTCTGTAATGTTTATATTGGAGTATGTATGTATGATCGTACATGTGTGTGTTTATGCATGTGTCTAAAGGTATGTTAAGTGTTTGTGTGAATGCATATCGTGTAAATTTAGGGGGTTATTCAGAGAGATCCGAAATGTCACCGAAATGTAACCATATACTGAAATTCAGCGTATGGTGACATTTCGGGGCCATTCGGCTATTCAGAGAGCAGGCAGTTCGTCAAATTTTGGTGAATTGCCTGCACGTACGGTGCCTCTTAGACGGCAGTGAAATCCCCCATAGAGAAGCAATGGTTTGTCTATTCAGAGACACTGAACAGCAGTGAAAAGTTGCCGAAATGCCCTGCTGTTCGGTGTTTTCATTTGGCAGGTTTATTCATGCGAATCCCATAGGCTTCAATGTTAAAAATATTCCTGTTTTAATTCAATATCTAATAAACCGTTTATTATTTTATTCTGCAATAAAAAGTCTCTTTATCTATAGATTTTTTAGGATCTTCTAGGCATTTTTCGGGATTTTTTCAGCAATTTGTTTTCCGTTTTTTTTAAATCGTTTTTTAATTTTTCCTTAACAGACCTTTTTAGTATCATTCATTGGACCTTATGAGTTAATTCCAGGCAATTTCGTTCAGTAGTTTATTTGCAAACAGTGTTTCAATTTTGGAAATTTCAAACGTACTTTTTTTTTGTTTACCCCGTTCGTCTGCTTGTCGGCTTTTTCCGGCGGCTGCTCTGGGCTATGATTGGCGGCTCATCGGCTTTTTCCATCGTGTTAGACGTGGTTTTTCTGGCGGGATTGCGGTGGGTTTTCCCTGCACTACGAGGTGCCTGCGGTCAATGCTGAATACACTGCAGGGTGGGGGACTTTGATTCCCCAGAGTGCAGGGAAACGCAGGGAACGAGAGAGCTCTGAAATGTCGGCCACATTTTGGTGCTCTCTGAATAACCCCGTGAGTGTGTATGTGTGTGTGAGAGTGTGTGAGTCTGAGTGAGAGTGTGTGGGTAAGTGTGAGTGTGTGTGTGAGTGTGTGTGATTATGTGTGTGAGTTTGTGTGAGTTTATGTGAGTGTGTGTGTGTGTGAGTGAGTGTGTGTGTATGTGTGTGAGAGTGAGTGAGAGTGTGTGAGTGAGTGTGTGAGTGAGTGTGTGAGAGTGTGTGTATGTGTGAGTGAGTGTGAGTGAGTGTGTGAGAGTTTGTGAGTGAGTGTGTGAGAGTGTGTGTATGTGAGTGTGTGTGAGAGTTTGTGAGAGAGTGTGTGAGTGTGAGTGAGAGTGTGTGTGAGAGTGTGTGAGTGTGAGTGAGAGTGTGTGAGTGAGTGTGTGAGAGTGTGTGTATGTGTGAGTGTGTGTGTGTGTGAGTGAGTGTGAGTGTGAGTGAGAGTGTATGTGAGAGTGTGTGTGAGAGTTTGTGAGAGTGTGTGAGAGTTTGTGAGTGAGTGTGTGAGAGTGTGTGTATGTGAGTGTGTGTGAGAGTTTGTGAGAGTGTGTGTGAGAGAGTGTGTGTGAGAGTGTGTGAGAGTGTGTGTGAGTGTGAGTGTGAGAGTGAGTGTGAGAGTGAGTGTGAGTGAGTGAGTGTGTGTGAGTGAGTGTGTGTGTGTGTGTGAGTGAGTGTGTGTGAGAGTGTGTGTGAGAGTGTGTGTGAGAGTGTGTGTGTGTGTACATACATGCTGGCTAGTAGATGCAAATACCAGTATAAATAACCTGAATTAGTGTTTTTGAGAAAATATAAATAAGAGTTTGTAATTGCATCGGGACACTTTCCCGGAACATGAAGTTGATTGTACAATCTCATCCAGTTTAGTTTCGCATTACATCATAAAAGAAGCTGCGCATGTATCGTGGCCACCAATGTGTGATTATGACATTCATTTAAACGTGAAGCTGGAGAGAAGCAATTGGCAAGAAAAAAATGAAATAAAATCAACCGAAAAATAAAGGAAAAGATCTCCTGGCAGCCGCACTGCAATCCTAAACGCATTATACCAGAAGCTGAAATGTAGTGACATTTGTATCAAGCTTTATGTCTTCCCGCAGGTGCATGGCTTGAGAAATGCCTTGTGTGGATCATCTGATTTTAACTAGTGTTGAGTTTGCATTAAATAAACATGCGCGGGTTTATCCACCGGAGGTGTCTTTATATAGCCTTTAAAATATGGACCAAACAACCGTGATTTATGCTTTTAAAGACTCTGGGCTAGATTACATACTGATTGTTAACTGTAGCGTTTGGCTATGTAGGTGTTAACGTCAGGATAAGTGACTTTAACGCATATTACCTTCCTGACGCTAAACCTCACAAAAATCCGTTAGCGTATGGGTGATTGCGTTAGCTCTCACAAGCTTACTGTACTTTGTGCATCCTATACTTAACATGGGGAGCGCAATCAGTAATTAGTGTTAGGATAAATAAGGTATCACAAAGTCCCAATGGCATAGCGTGGGTTGTCAGCACCCGGGGCCAGCCAAGAAATGTGCGCTCCCCAACCTGTGGACACGTTAGCATGCCCTGATTCCCTTCCACCATTAGGGCATTGAACCCTTTAACTGTGATACAACAACCACTCGGGATACTTGGTTCCAGCCAAGCAACATGGTATTCTAGGGTATAAACAGCCGCAGACTTGAAGTTGTGAAAATGAAAGGTCTTTTTATTCCAGCATAAACTAACTCCACACTTGCCTTTGAATCACTATTGCAGGTGATTAAACAAAAAACTACAAATGAAATCTAGGGATGCACCGATACCACTTTTTTTAACACTGAGTACGAGTACTGATATTTTTTAAAAGTACTCACCGATACCGAGTACCGATACTTTTATTTTATGTCATGTGAACGCTTTCCAATAAGAACAGACCTCATATAAAAATGCCCCAGCTCACAAGTATATATCCCCCAGATACATATACACAGAATGTCCCCAGCTCACATGTAGATTGCCCCAAGCCTCACATGGATATGCCCCAGTTCACATGTATATTGCCCCAGCTCATATGGATATTGCCCCAGCTCTCATGGATATTGCCCCAGCTCTCATGGATATTGCCCCAGCTCATATAGATATTGCCCCAGCTCATATGGATATTTCCCCAGCTCACATGGATATTGCCCCAGCTCATATGGATATGCCCCAGCTCTCATGGTTATTGCCCCAGCTCATATGGATATTGCCCCAGCTCATATGGATATTGCCCCAGCTCATATGGATATGCCCCAGCTCTCATGGATATTGCCCCAGGTCTCATGGATATTGCCCCAGCTCATATGGATATTGCCCCAGCTCAACTGGATATTGCCCCAGGTCACCTGGATATTGCCCCAGCTCATATGGATATTGCCCCAGCTCAACTGGATATTGCCCCAGCTCATATGGATATGCCCCAGCTCTCATGGTTATTGCCCCCCAGCTCTCATGGATTTGCCCCCAGTTCTCATGGATATTGACCCAGCTCACCTGGATATTGCCCCAGCTCCGGATGCCATGCAGGGGTTGGGGGGCCAGATTCCATGCAGCGGGTGGGGGCCGGATGCCATGCAGCGGGTGGGGGCCGGATGCCATGCAGCGGGTGTGCCCAGTCCTGAACAGCATGAGAGTCCGTGTTGAAGGGGAGGCGGCTGCGTGCGTGCGTGCTTGCGCAGGTCGCGCGGTCTGGCCAGTCTAGAATGCCAGTTAATGTTGCCGGGTAATTTTCTCCAGCTCTTCTTTTCTAACAGAGCCCAGTTGTTAGTTTTGTAATGCGGATGCTCACGTAGAGCTCGGAAACGATTTGGAGATGCTTTCCCGGCGTATTGCCGCCCGTCCGTCTTTTATATTGCGAATCTGAAGTAGAAGATAACCATTAGGAAGCCGAACGCTGTAAGGAAATGGGATTCAGCATCCAAAACCGCAAATGAGGTGGGCATATGGCAATGGCTGGCAGCAGGTACCTTACACCTGTTCTCCAAGACCTGCAAGGAAGTGATGATGGAGAAGATTGCAATATATAGAATTAAAACAGATTCCACTGTGCAGTTTAATAGCTATAAAAGAAAAGGCAAAAACAAACAAACGAGAAAAAAAATAATCAAGGAATACTAACAGAATGTAAGTAGGGAAGAGACTCCTGGTCAAAGGAGGTGACAATATAGAACAGGGCTGTCAAACTCCGGCCCCCCCCCCAGATGTTTCTGAACTACAACTCCCACAATTTCCTGAACATCTATTGCATTGAAAGAATTCTGGGTATTGTAGGCAATGTTTTCAGCATCTCAGGGGCAGGTGAGTTTGACAGCCCTCACCTAGAGACTGCAAGTGATCCCTTTAAAGGGACAGTACCACTAAAATAAGCTGCAGTTGGATCACTCGTTGTAAACAAAACCATCTTTTTTTAACACATGCTGATGTTTTTTTTTCTTTGTTTAAAGTAAATGTATGTAAAAAGGAAAAATAAAGTTAGAGTTTTTTTTATCTCCCGTTTCCATTTTTGTGAATTTTCCTGTGATGCAACATTTATCAAAATCTATGCAAAAGTTTTTCTTTACTGCTGTGGTTTATCTTCTGCAGTGTTTAACAGTCATTGAGGTGGAGAAGGAAATGTTTAGATAAGGTGTTAAATGGTCTATTGTTCTCCAGGCTACCTGAGATAAGAACTGGCTGCTGAATGACATAAGGCTTCCTGCCTTATGTCATTCAGCAGCCAGTTCTTATCTCAGGTAGCCTGGAGAACAATAGACCATTTAACATGTAGACTTCTAATCTACTTCCTGGTGATGTCCTCTTGAATGAATACATCCCACACAATACAATGATTTGGGTCTGTGACCTACCCATTCACTCCATTCTATGGCCAAAGCTAGTGAGGAGCAAATGAAGTAAAGATACGGGGGGGAGAGCAGGGGGCGGACTGACAACTAATGGGGCCCCCAGGCAATAGGAGGTCATGGGGCCCCTCTTGTTCTGCACCCACAGGAGGCCACACCCATAAAAACCCCACCCCCTACAACGCAACACCCACATGTACATTATTGTGCTAAAGAATTCATTTCTGAACTCCTAAAAATAACCTATTTGAAAATCCACTTGGACCCAGCAGTGAATTGTGCCCCCCTCCATACTTACAGATGGCCATCACACTGCTGCAGCAGCCATCACCCACTCATTGCAGCTAAGGCTACACCCCGGCACAGAAAGTGCTTGTGGAAAATGTGGGAAACTGACGATCAGTTTAACAGATAATGTAGAATCCTGACACACTGCACATCACAGAGCTCCACAGCAATAAAACTCCCAGTAATGTGCAGAGTGTATGAGCGTATTACAGAGCTGCACAGCAAAAAACCTCACAGTAATGTGCAGTGTGTATGAGCGTATCACAGAGCTCCACAGCAATAAAACCCACAGTAATGTGCAGCTCACATATGGATATATATTGCCCCCAGTAGCTCACGCATGGATATATATTGCCCCAGCAGCTCACGCATGGATATATATTGCCCCCAGCAGCTCAAACATGGATATATATTGCCCCCAGTAGTTCAAACATGGATATATATTGCCCCCAGTAGCTCAAACATGGATATATATTGCCCCAGTAGCTCACACATTGATATATATTGCCCCCAGTAGCTCACACATTGATATATATTGCCCCAGCTCACATATGGTTATATAGTGCCCCAGCTCACATATGGATATATAGTGCCCCAGCTCACACATGGATGTATATTGCCCCTGCTCATACATGGATGTATAGTGCCCAGCTCACACATGGATGTATAATGCCCAGCTCACGCATGGATGTATATTGCCCAGCTCACACATGGATATTTAATTCCCAGCTCACACATGGATATATATTGACCAGCTCACACATAGATGTATAGTGCCCAGCTCACACATGGATGTATAGTGCCCAGCTCACACATGGATGTATAATGCCCAGCTCACGCATGGATGTATATTGCCCAACTCACACATGGATATTTAATTCCCAGCTCACACATGGATATATATTGCCCAGCTCACACATAGATGTATAGTGCCCAGCTCACACATGGATGTATATTGCCCAGCTCACACATGGATGTATAATGCCCATCTCACACATGGATGTATATTGCCCAGCTCACACATGGATGTATATTGCCCAGCTCACACATGGATATATACTGACCCCCAGCAGCTCGGCTTTGTAAGGGACCACGGCGGTGGTGCTCCAGCGTGCCTTCCTGGGCCCCACGTGCACCCTGCAATGACACCGCCCCCCACGTAATGCACGCACTTCATGTGAGGGGGCGGCATCAATGCAGGGTGCACGTGGGGCCCAGGAAGGCATGCTAGAGTGCCGCCGCTTTGGTCCCTTACAAAACCGGGCCCCCACTGACCCACGGGCTCTCGGGCAGCGCCCGAGTGCCCGATGGGTCAGTCCGCCCCTGGGGGGGAGTTTACAACACAAAATATCACACAATGGATGCACCCAGTGACACATATAGAGGAAAATATCACACAATGGATGCACCCAGTGACACATATAGAGGAAAATATCACACAATGGATGCACCCAGTGACACATATAGAGGAAAATATCACACAATGGATGCACCCAGTGACACATATAGAGTAAAATATCTTCTTAACTAAACATACAAGAGAAAAACAAAACACATGTAAGATATCAGCAACATCAAATAAACACATTAAGGACATTGCATTTTTTGGTGGTAGTGTCCCTTTAAAACACAGTGGCAACAATATCTCAGACTTGCAACTAGTTACTTTACACCTGCATTTCCATAAAATTATTAGAAAATGCTGCAACATATTTGTAGATAATGGGCTCTATTACATTCTTCGCGCACAATTGTGCGCGTGCGCAAAAACGCTTTAATGCGAGGGGCAAAACCCTTTGCGCTGAATGTCGTATTACGACGTTAGCGCACAAAATGTGCGTTAACGTCTAATGCGAGTGACCCTGCGCGAACCTTTTGCAATTTAGTGCGCGCATCCTATACTTAACATTGTGAGCGCAAATGCGTTTGTGCGCTGGTGCGCGCATGGTATTACAATCTTAGCGCAAATTTTAACGGACAACCTTTGCGCGCATAATTTTAACGTCTTTGAAAAGCTGGTGGTAACGGCAAATTGTAACAACCTGACCGTACCAAACTGCGGATTCACAACGGAGAACGTCGATGCGCACGTTTATTTTTTTACTAGATCCGGCAAAAACGACGGCCACTACCTTGTCTTCCGTCAGAACGTACGTCTGTTGTGCGCAGTCCTCACGAAATGACGGACTCGCGTTAAAAATTACATTGCGCTCACTGATTTCTGCGCGCAACGGTACTTTGCTCGCAATTTTGAACGTCGGTTTTACGAGCGCAATTTCCAGACGGATGAAAAATGTGCGAGGAATGTAATTCGAGCGGTGATTTTCGTGCGTTAACGTTTAACGCTTCGCACAAAAAAACACGTGTTTAGCGTGCATTTTTGCGTTAAAAATGTAATAGGGCCCAATATGTTTTAAAACTTTTATGCTTGAAGAACCGGTGATGAAATCGGAAATTCAGGTTTAGTTTAAGTCCAGATGTCCAAATTTCAGGTAGAACATCCAAACTGAGGATTTTCCGAATTTGATTATAGTGTGACCCATATTGTTAAACTTGTAACTTAAAAATTGTTAAACCGATCAATTAGTTTATGAGTTTATCACAACTATACAGTTTAAAAGAGTGACCGAGTTTGCAGTTTGTAACATAACTGTGTTTCACATAACTTTTCTGGCTTGATCGGGAGTCCGTAACCTCGGCACCTGGATGCTTTGGGTGACATTACATTTCCTACAATGTTCCAATTGGTTTAAGGCTCAGAATCATTGGGGCCGGAATGTGGATCCATCTCTGGTGTCATGGTCATGTGAGTCCATGATGCTACTCTGATGACTGTACAAAGGACGGCCAAGCTGGAGATGGAAGTGATTTTATTCTAATGAGTTAATAATGACTTGCCAAGGAAAAGGTGGGAGAAAATAATGGGCTGCCAGTATGAAGGTGGTGGTGACGTACCTCTAACAATGGGATGAAAAGCCATTATTGCTGGTGATATCGCTCTAATGATATAATAATGGTCTGTCAAGCAAAAAGGTGGTGGTGACGTTACTCTAATGAGCTAACACTGGGTAGCCAAGCATGAGGTGGTGTGATGTCATTCTAATGAGATATTAATTGGCTGTCAAGCAAAAGGTTTTGACGATGTTACTCTAATGAGCTAAGATTGGGCGGCCAAGCATGAGATGGTGTGATGTCACTCTAAAGAGGTAATAATGGCTGCCTTGCAAGAGTGGTGGTGATGTTACTCTAATGAGCTAACATGGGGCAGTCAAGCATAAGGTAGTGTGATGTCACTTTAATGAGGTCACAATGGGCCTCCGATCAAAAGGTGATGGTGATGTTACTCTAACGAGGTAGTAACAGTGTGCCAAGTATGGGTTGGCGGTTATGCTATTATGTGTAATGGGGCAATAGTTGTCGAGAGGTTGTGGTATTATTACTTTGAGGAGGTAAAAATATTCATCAAAGCAAGAGGTGAAAAAAGGATGTCACTCTGGTGACTTAAGAGTGTAGGTACTTCAACATTCTGTGGAATTGGGATTATCAAAATAGAGACGAGTGAATACGTACCATCTATGGATGACTAGGGATATTTTATTATGGTAGACCTTGGGTTCCATTCACAAGTTATCTCATTATTATATGCAAAAATTCCAAAATCTGAAATTCTTTTTGCAATCCATTAAATGTCTGGAGCTGGGCATCGCTGATAAGGGATAGTAAACCTGGATTGTTATATATAATGATAAAAAGACTGAAGTTCATCTTTTAATCCTTTTGCTATGGAGGACGTGCTCAGCGTGTCGTTGTGATTGCTTCCTGGATGACAAGCTGAGTGTGAGCTGTCTGCATTGCTGCGTTCGGCCAAATTCCAGCCGATCAACGCGTTCTCCGACAGCAGGCTGGCATCTTGGATGTTAGCCCTCATTGTAGAATTGCCCTGGAGTCTTGGGCCAGCAGCTATTTTCAGCGGCATTCAGCGGATCCTGGTCGGCCCACTTCAGGGACCCTGCGGGGAATGCTGAGTTCACCGCAGGGTCAACGAACTGAAATCGCCGAAGTGCGCCGAACGAGAGATCACTGAAATTTTGGTGCTCTCTTAATAACCCCTTAGGTGTTATCATACGCCCATGATATACCTTTTATATTTTTTAAAGTGATATTCTATTGAAAATAGATTTCCCTTTTTTGCCCTTAAATAATTGGGCAGATGCTGCTGAAAGCCTCGGCCGGATTATTTTTTATTTCTCTTCTTAATTTTTTGGTGATAAAGTGGTCAGGATGAATAGAGTGTCCCTTTAAGTACACATAAACAGAAAGCTATAATGTTTCACATATGTAGTTCTGTTACCATAGGTGCGTTTTATCTTCGCCGATCGTTGTTACATCTGAACATTCCGAGCGTAACACAAAATGAAAAAGATAAATAATCTGAAAGTTTGGTTTTAAGCCGCTGCTCCCCTGCAAGCTTCTGCGTTCAAAGACAAAAAAAAATATCCAAAAAACCTTCTCTTAAAAGTCTAGAATCTGTCATTGTTCGGCTTACAGAAATTGTGCCTCATTACCGTCGAATGGCAAGAGTTAGCTTTGGTTTCGCGTTCAATAAAAGAACAATTTTCTAAAGATTGCCGTTTTCACTTGAGAGCAATTGGCTCTTTCTTTTTCCCATTACATTTCGGAGCTCGCCGCAAAGAACAGCACGCGCTACTTCGTATCTTGGAACAGGTAGGGTCATTTATTTAGGGACAGGTAAAAGGAGCTTTGTAGTAATTGTCTGTCTTTGCGATGTGCGAAGAAATAACATCGTTCTCTTCCCTCCAGTGGAAGAACATTCCCATATTTAATGATCCAAGGCTCTGTTCCTTCAGTAGACGCACAGAAATGGATTCCTGACTTATATTAGGAGGTTCACTTTAACGTGTGCCTGTCATTAGCACATACCATTATCATACTGGTGACAGCTTGGGCAAAACAGAGTAGTTAAGGTACTTTACGTGAAATGTGTGTTGTACATTTTTCGAGATATAATTGGCGCTTTTTCGTAAAATAGATTTATTGGGTGGATAGAGCAAGGCATAAAAGCCATGAAACCTCTTGTGAGCCGTAACGCTGATTGAGTTCCTCTTGCTTTATAAAAGACAGGACATGTAGAAGCTATATATTTATCAGGGATAAGATTTTTTTGTTTAAGATATAGCTTGGAAATTATCTAGCAAGATTCTTGTGATTGGTGATGGAGTTCAAGTAGACTGGAAATTCAAGATGGACTTGAAGACACACTCCAGTCACCACGAACACATTAAATTTCATGGTTGACTGGTCGTGGTTTACTAGGTGTCTCATCATCCAGAAGGCTGTCAATCAGCTCAATAAATCTGTAACTGCACTGGATGTGCAGAGTGTATGATAGAAACCTTTAACTCCCAACCGAGCTTAGTACTATATGTAAGTGGAGGGTAAGATGACCAGTAGACGCCATCGTCTCCACTTCTGGAAGTCGCAGAACTCCAGGACAGATGTTATTGGAAAAAATAATGTTCTGTTTTTTTCCAATGATGTAAATTTTTAATTATAATTGTTATGAAAATAAAATAAAAAGAGATGACAAAGTGACATTACCCGCTTTCATCTTAGAATGCAGGGACTAGCATCATGACATCATAATACTGGATCCATTGCTTATCCCTTCATTCTCATCACATTCACTATGTTGTAGGTAAGTGACAAAGCCTGTAATGCACCAGTAGATTGTGGGGAGCATGATGATGTCATTACCCATTACCCATTGTGACGGAATGTCCTTAGCTTTTGATTAATTTATGTTTTGATTACAAATCATTGCGACAACACACCTGTTTGAATATTTCAAAATATTGTCGGTTATGATTTAGTTGTACACGTCTCCCTACGTATGCCTTCTTCATCTTGGACTTAGCCCACACACCGGGGACCGTATGGAACCATTGTACGCTAATAACCCCCTCTGAGGTGAAAACGCATTTGGTTCAATGTATAAACATGCATAGTAACTGACAATAAAGGCCATTCATTCTTACTTTACTCCTATAATCCCCCTGGCTGTCTATTACGTACAACAGAGTTGACTTGACAGAGATACCTTCTTTGGGTTTGGAGCTCTGTTACACCCAGAATAAACCCACAAGTCCATAGATGTGAGCTCATAACCAAGTCCTAAGGTCGTGGACTAACCAAGATCCAGTAAATCAAGCTGGGCCTAGTATGATGGGAAGATAAATATGTCACATGACTTTAATACCTTTACGAGGCTCAAGTTGGAGTGAGGCCTTAGGCAGCCGACTATTTTGTCTAATGTGGCTGCAATTTAACAAGGATCTTACGTGTGGTCCCAAAAGGTTCTCTTAATGTGTTCGCTCTAATATCTAAGGTGGCTTCAACAACAAGATTGAAAGTGGCGATTGGGCTTTGGGAATATTGTGGGAATACTGAGATAAAGGGATAACGTTCTAAGAGCGGAGGTATCATCATGACAACCAATAGCGTGGTCCTTCAGATTAAGAACTCTGACCTGTAGTTCCTCTCTATGTAACCCCAATATATGAGCTTTGGAAATGGACACTGCACATTGTATTGTCAATCATGAGTGATTCGCAAATGTTTTCGTAACATTTGATAGGTTGCAAATTCTGTTTTTTTGGCACTGGTAACCGAACAGAATCGACACGTAGGCTTTATCGTTTCTTAAAATAGACTTTGGCTTCCCTGTAGAATACCGTCAGCCAGATTGTGTAATCTTTTATATATTGCTATAGAAATATAGAAATAGTCTCGCTTTTGTTCAACCAGACAACATAATTCCTGGCTCGCTAGAACTCGGGAGACCAATTTAATAATCTTTTTATATTCCTTGTGTTTCTCTTTTCTACCTTTTTATTTCACTTCTCAATAAGAAAAAAAACAAGAAAAATAGCATTTTGTGACAGTTGTAGAATGTGTGACTGGTTTATACGACGCTGTAACAGACGTACTTTATCTGGAAGGTTTATCTGATATTTAACAGTTGATTAACTTAAAAATTTATTCACGGCATGAAATCGTGAAATCACAACATGCCCTTATCTTTCCTATTTCTTTTTAAGAATATCAGTAGTAGGGCTTTCCGGTAACATTGCAGAGAGTCGTGGTGGGGAATCTTTGAAGACAGATAATCTAGCCGGCACAATCCATTTAACTCCTTCACTACCAAGTGATTTTACAAAAAAATATTGTCAGGAACAAGAGTTGTTTTTTTTGAAAAATCATTTTAAATTAATTAAATATTTGGGCAAATTCCCAGTGTATTTCTTACTGTAAAAATAATTTTGGCCAGTAGATGGCGCCATCTGCTATCAAGCTGAGACACAGCTGCAGCTTGAGGTTCCCTGCATCGGCTGCTGAATGTCCGATGTCAGGACATGCAGGTAGCTTATTTTACACAGTTTTAGCCCTTTGAGCATTAAGCCCACAAGGGCTAAAACTTTGGGGGAACCTTCTGCAGCCCAAAAACAAACAAAATAACTTTACAGCAAACAAATTTCGTTTGCTTTTGTCCTTCAGAGCTGCAGATCGAGATATCTCGATATCGGGCACAGGATTGTGCCTTTGAAGCCCGAGATATCTCGTTCTTGGTAGTGAAGGGGTTAAGAAAGTAAATAAAGTAACATGTGCCTCCTCTTATAAGGAGAAGCCAACTCCCAGCACACTTATCCACACCAAGGATGATACGGGCAGTCCAATTCAATTTAAGAAAGGCTTTATTGGACTGACATCAGACCGAGACGACGGATTTTCAGGCAGGGGATATGAGGGAGTAAGAGAATAAGATAGATTTTTTTTTTTTTTTAAAAACTTAAGATTTTTCTAATAGACATGATTAAAGGCACATCTGTACGATGAGGAAAATAAACTTTTCCAGGTGTTTTCCAGCCAAAAATTATTTTTTTTGGACCAGCATCATTTTTCAGCAATTGGCTTGGGCCGAACTTTTTCAGCTGAATTAGCCAATATTTGTTTTGAAAGACCAACCTATGAAATTATTCATTACGAATGGACTTGATAAAAGATTCCTTTTTTTTAGACTGAGTACTGGCAAAGGGCTAGATTACATACTGGTTTCACAGAATCATTTAGCACACCTAATCCCGCCCCCAATAAATCCGACACTGACCTCTCATCCTGCGGCAAGAACAGTGGCCCCATCTGCCGCTTGTCCTGGCCGTGAGCAGAGTGTGACTGGGGACAGAGTCTCCAGTCTCCCTCCGTGATCACTTCACGGCGCTGTGCGGCTCGTTGCCTGACCGCTCAACCCTCCATGGAGTCCTATGGACTCCAGGAGGTGATACTCATGGCAGAGCGGTAGTGCTACTGCAAGTATCACCGAGGATAGCACTTCGTTCTGGGGCAAGATGCTGTGGTCACGCTTGCCCCGGAATCTAACGCTAAAATGGAGAAGATGCAACAGAGAATCCTGTAGGTGCAGGTTTTCCCCGGTTGTGTCCCCATTTTAGCTTTCAGAACTTAATCGAGCCCAAAGTGTTTAATGTCGGGTGTTTGTGAGATAATTCTAACATTAGGTGCTTTCCATGTATTTGCGTAACTCCCAAACTCTTTTCGTTCGGGTGTCCTTGTGATGTACTCAGCATCCGTCACTCAGATCGCATCTCCTGGCAAGTCCATACAATTCACTCCTATCTATAGTGATTAGAGCATAATGTGATGAACGTGATGTTGACAGTAAGGCTAGGGTCAGACTGAGGCAGTGCGAACGCGCGTGCAGCCGCACTTAATCACGGCCGTGCTAGCAGCAGATGCCGGGCAATGACGGCCAATATACGAAGTACGGTCGCACAAAAGTCCGGCTGCGCAACGCAAGTGGAAAATGAACGCATTTTTTCGAGAACGTGAAACCACTAGTACTGACGTACAGAGTGCGCTGCGTCCGCTAGCGGCGTGTGTGCGTGATTAGGAGACGTCAGACGCTGCTATTGTCCGGCCAACATAACGTCCAGATGCACAAAGAGTTTTATTGATGATCCGTACAAAATCACGGACGAAAATGCGCATAGTATGACCGCTATCGCGTATTCCGTGAAAAAATGCGTCCATTCGTTCGAACGCACTTTTTCACAGACAACATAAAAATGCGTTCGTCTGACCCTAGCCTTAGTTGTGGTAAACAATAAACACAAAAGGTATCACACAATGTGAGCAGGATGTTACTTCGCTGCAGAGGGATTTAGATAGATCGGGGGACTGGGCACTTAAATGGCAGATGAAATTTAATGTAGATAAATGTAAAGTTATGCACTTTGGAGTGAAGAACACACAAGCAATTTATACCCTAAATGGTAGGGAGTTAGGGAAATCCAAGCAGGAGAAAGATTTGGGAATAATCATAGACTTCAAACTAAGTAACAATGTGCAATGTCAAACAGCAGCCGCCAAGGCCAGCAAGGTATTGGCATTAAAAGGGGAGTTCACTCTCGGGATGAAAACATAATTTTGCCTCTGTATAAATCAATGGTAAGACACACCTTGAATATGCCGTGCAATTTTGGGCACCTGTCTTAAGAAAGGATATTATAGCGCTAGAAAAAGTGCAGAGACGGGCAACTAAATTAATAAGGGGAATGGAAGGTTTAAATTATGAGGAAAGACTAACAAGCTTAAACCTGTTTAGTTTAGAGAAACGGCGCCTTAGAGGGGATCTGATAACCTTATATAAATGTATACGGGGCCATTATAAACCATTATCTGGAAACCTATTTATTAACAGGACTATACACAGAACACGGGGTCACCCATTTAGACTGGACGAAAGGAAATTCAGCCTAAACCATAGGAAGGGTTATTTTACGGTGAGAACAATAAAGCTGTGGAATTCTCTTCCTGTTGAGGTGGTTGGGGCAGAGACTGTACAGACTTTTAAAAAGCGACTGGATGACTTCCTGCAGACACAGAATATTAAGGGTTATAATATTTAATATGTGGGTAAAAGGTTCTTGATCCAAGGAGAAATCTGATGACATTCTGGGGTCAAGAAGGAATTTTTTCCCAGTTTGTTGCATATTGGCAAGCATTTCAGACTGGGGTTTTTTTGCCTTCTTTTGGATCAACAGCAGTAGGTGATGTGGGAGAGGCTGAATCTGATGGACGCATGTCTTTTTTCAGCCTATATAACTATGTAACTATGTATGTTGTAAGAAAAAACGCTTAAAATATTTTATAGTGACAACCTGGAAAAGTGATAAAGCTGGCAGCCTCATCTCTGTCATGTAGCTCCACCACAACGCGTCACTCTGTTATACTGAGCCACTCACTAAACACAGGCTCTTAACCATGTGAGTATGTCTGGTGTTTATCGTATTCTATTTTATTGGTGGTTTATGGTATAGAATACATGTTCCTGCATTGTGGATCATGTGGAGTCAAAGAGTTCCAAAGAGTTGTCACTGAGCCAAAGCTATCTGGGCTCAAATCCATGTGAGTGGATTGATTGTAGCAGTATATTTACCATCTGTTTTATAACATCAGTGTTGTTATACCGGTGTCAGGGTCACGCGTGCTCGAGGCTCATTGATGAACGTGGGTAGCAAGGCTAGTCCATGTGCTCCAATCACAGTACTGTAGCTTAAAATGTTGAAAAACACCATGTTGGCCATGATAGAAAGGTGTCAGAACACACGTGACACATAACACCTACCCAGAGATTGTTGCAGGCCACTTTCCCCCCTTCATGGCAATGGTGTAGCCTGATGGCAGTGACCTCTTTCTGCAGTATAACGCACCCTGCTACTACTGTTCAGGAATGGTTTGAGGACCATTGCAAAGATTTCACAGTCTTGTCTTGGCCTCCAAATTCCCCAGATCTCAATCTGGTTGAGCATATGTGAGATGTGCTATAACAATAAAACCGATCCATGCAGGCCCCACCACGCAGGGTGCAGGACTTAAAGGATCTGCTGCTAATGTCTTGGTGCCAGATATCACAGGACCAGGGCCTGTTTAAGATATCTATGGGCCTGGAGCTGAAGATTTTGGTGGCTTTTTTTGGAATTTAGTGAAATGATAACATATATTACTTATTTAATCGCGCAGATATGCGTATATCTAACCAGGCAGATACTGTGGGAGGAAATTTCAAATCAGAGTTTAATCATTTACAGAGTGTAAAATTATCAGAATCAGTTCATCCCTAGTTTTGCAGGATGGTGTTTTATAAATAATATGACTATGTATAAAATACTGACCTCGCTCCCAGCATGAGAAATGAGAAGGTGAGTAATGGCAGTGGTATTGCTCATTTTATATGTGACAAATGGACAATGCCATCGCTTTGGTACTAAAAAAAATGAATTAATTTTTTTTTTCTTCTTTTAGGTTGTACATGGTCATGTTTGGTTTCAATGCAAAGGCCAGACTCTGACCTGTCCAATGATGCCTCTCCTGACCTTGTGCGGTGTAAAGATTAGAGATGCAGGGTTCCAAAGTACCCCCCAGTGCTCCTCGCCGCAGTGCAGCGGTTTAGGTTTTTGATGAAACAATGAGTCATAACTGATTGTGCCATCACCACCACACTTGTTGGTGACATGAGAAATGAGATGGTGAGTTAGTGCAGCATCATTATTCACTTCATAATTGAAAAGTGAAAAATATTGCTGTGTTAGAAATAAAAAATAAAATATTTGTCATTTAATTTTTATTGTTACATAAAACCTAGTCATATTTGGTATCACTGTAAAGGCCATGCTCTGGCCTTTCCAGTGATGCCTCACATGATCCTGTAGCTGGTATGGAGTCCGACATACAGGGGTCCAAATGCCCATCAATGCAGAGGTGAAAAGCAGGAGAATGACTGTAGAATGGAGAATTCTAGGTCAAAATAGCCAAACCAGAAAAATTCTCCCATTTATCTCACTTTCCAAATCAGATATTTCGACCTAGAATTTTCACTTCTCCAAAAGTTCTCCAGAGTTTCACCTTTCTCTGAATAACCCTGTATTTATTTTTTGTGACAATAAAAAAAATTCAACTTCATAAAGTTATGTAAAAAGATGCACGCAAAACATTTTACTATATTTAAGTATATCTCAGGGGTCAGCAACCTTGGTCCTCCAAATGTTTTTGAACTACATCGCCCATGATCCTCAGCTACTCATTAAATTGGCTGTGGTTCATGGGAAAGGTAGCTGCAAACCGTCTGGAAGACCAAATTTGCTGCCCCCTGGTATAATTTAAGAGCCTATTCACTACACAGTGATCTTTCATGCAAATTAATTGTAATTCAGTCCAAACAGAATAAATTTCAGTATTTTTTGCCTTAATTTACTGCATTCTTCTACAATTTCCATAATCCTCTGGCATTATGCTGGTGACTTAGGTCGGGCGCACACTAGCGTTTTCTTCTGCGCACTAGCGTGCGTTATGACACGCTTTAGGAAGTCCGTTGTAGCATATAATTACGCGGTTGGAGAAGAACACACATAGTACGAGCGCAACGCATAACGCGCCCTGAAGATGTCCTTCATGGAAACGCCAAGGTTTTTGCGCTCGGATTGACGCAACGTTGGCCGCATGCTGAACGTCAAATAAGCGCGCCTGTGCACTTGAACGGCCGCGTGCGAACGTCAAAATTAAAGCATCGTCTGGCGTCTACCAATCTCTTCCGTCATAAATCGCGTCCCTTTTAACGCATGCTAGCGCGCAGAAGAAAACGCTAGTGTGCACCTGGCCTTAGCCCTCATGTCCAGCTTCTAATGTCCTCTCTACACTTTGCTAATTGTTTCTTTTATTTCACAAGGTAAAGATCAGTACGTTTGTCATTTTGAGATTGTTTACAGTTAGCGAGTAATAAATATCCCGTGTTTGCACATCCTAATGATATGGTATGCGCGCCCATGGTTAATATACTGGTCCAAATCAGCTATTTTGACCTAAAATTTTCCATTCTCCAGTCATTCTCCTGCTTTTCACCGCTCTCTGAATAACCCTGACTGTTATCCTTTCTCTGGGTCTATTATGGGGGTATGGGCCTGGAGCTGCTGCTCCAACAGCCCCTATGTTAATCCGACCCTGCACAGGACACATTCATCGGCGGCGGAAGTCAGACCTCCACGATATTAGGCAAGTGGTTTTAATGTTGTGGCTGGTCAATGTATATTTCAAATACAGTTTTTTAACGTAATTAATCAATAACTCTTTTGTGAGAAAGTTACAAAGATGAGCAATCACCATGGCAACCGTAGAAGTATACCTGCCGACTGCTTTGCACTAGGACCGTCGAATCGGAGCCGCTCTGTATACACACTACCCATTGTGTCCAAGTCGAACAGTGGAGACGACTGGCCGATATTAAATTACACACAATCATTGAATGGCCCTTAAGATTATCTTCTTGATGACTCACGATTATATTTTAACAGTCATAACAGAGTAATTGCTAATGAAAGTCAGTTGTCTGCTGAGTAATTGTAATTAAGTGTGTCAATTAAGGGTAATCTGATTGTGTAGATCCCTGTTCAGCGGCAGGACGGACGATTCGAAGCGATTTCCATGCAAAGTAGGTTATGTTGCATGAAGCAGCATTTCACCTAGTACATCAAAGCAAAGGATGAGACCTTGGACGGTTAGAGGGGAAGAACGCCATTCTCTTTTGTTGATCCTGCCAGGGGACCCTCAGACATCTTCTATGTAAAGTGACAGGTTTGCCATTTAAACCCTAACTCCACATTTTAATCTAGTTTGAAAAATTCTCTATAGGGGTTATTCAGAGACAGATGATCTGGCCCCGAAATAGAAACATAGAAACATAGAAAAATGTCGGCAGATAAGAACCTTTCGGCACATCTAGTCTGCCCAATTACATGGATACTTTACCTGGATTTATCTTTTGTTTAGGATAGCCGTATGCCTATCCCATGCTTGCTTAAATTCAATTACTGTTTTGGCCTCTACCACTTCAACTGGAAGACTGTTCCATGTATCCACCACCCTCTCAGTAAAATAATGCTTCCTGATGTTACTTTTAAACCTTTGCCCCTCTAATCTAAGACTATGTCCTCTTGTTTTGCTACTTTGTTTCCTTTTAAATATACTCCCTTCCTCTACCTTGTGGATTCCCTTTACGTATTTAAATGTTTCTATCATATCTCCTCTGTCTCGTCTTTTTTCCAAGCTGTACATGTTAAGATCATTAAGCCTTTCCTGGTAACTTTTCTCCTTCAAGCCATACACCATTTTAGTAGCCCTTCTCTGAACTCTCTCTAAGACAGTGGTCTCAAAGTACCGGCCCGCGGGCCATTTGTGGCCCGCAGACCTATTACAAATTGCCCGCAGTCACAGAATACATTGATCAGCTGCTCACACCAAGGAAAAACATGCCCTGCGTGCTGGCTCCGCCCCTTTCCAACCAGCTCTCTGCACACAGAGGCGTCTGCACGGCAGGCAGGAAGCACAGCATGGGAAACCTGGGGCGAGTATAGCGTTGGGGGGAGGGAAGCAGGAGGAGAGAGAAGAAAGGCTGATTGGGGGTATAGGAGTTAGCAGAGCACGAGGGGAAAAAAAAAAAAGATAAAGTGAAAAACAGTGGGAATGATGGATGGAGACAGAGTGACAGGGACTGAAGGGAGGACACACACACACACATACAGTGACAGGGACAGTAGGGAGGACACACACACAGTGACAGTGACTGAAGGGAGGGCACACACACATACAGTGACAGGGACTGAAGGGAGGACACACACAGTGACAGGGACTGAAGGGAGGACACACACACAGTGACAGGGACTGAAGGATGGAGACACACACAGAGTGATGGGGACTGAAGGATGGAGACACACACACAGGGACTGAAGGATGGAGACACACACACAGGGACTGAAGGATGGAGACACACACAGAGTGACAGGGACTGAAGGATGGACACACACACACACACACACAGTGACAGGGACTGAAGGATGGAGACACACACAGAGTGATGGGGACTGAAGGATGGAGACACACACACACACAGTGACAGGGACTGAAGGATGGAGACACACACAGAGTGACAGGGACTGAAGGATGGAGACACACACAGAGTGATGGGGACTGAAGGATGGAGACACACATACACAGGGACTGAAGGATGGAGACACACATAGAGTGACAGGGACTGAAGGATGGAGACACACACAGAGTGATGGGGACTGAAGGATGGAGACACACACACACACAGTGACATGGGCTGAAGGATGGAGACACACACAGAGTGACGGACTGAAGGATGGAGACACACACAGAGTGACAAGGGCTGAAGGATAGAGACACACACAGAGTGACAGGGACTGAAGGATGGAGACACACACAGAGTGACAGGGACTGAAGGATGGAGACACACACAGAGTGACAGGGACTGAAGGATGGAGACACACACAGAGTGACAGGGACTGAAGGATGGAGACGCACACACAGAGTGACAGGGACTGAAGGATGGAGACACACAGAGTGACAGGGACTGAAGGATGGAGACACACACACACACAGTGACATGGGCTGAAGGATGGAGACACACACAGAGTGATGGGGACTGAAGGATGGAGACACACACACACACAGTGACATGGGCTGAAGGATGGAGACACACACAGAGTGACGGACTGAAGGATGGAGACACACACAGAGTGACGGACTGAAGGATGGAGACACACACAGAGTGACAGGGGCTGAAGGATAGAGACACACACAGAGTGACAGGGACTGAAGGATGGAGACACATACAGAGTGACAGGGACTGAAGGATGGAGACACACACAGTGACAGGGGCTGAAGGATGGAGACACACACAGAGGGACAGATGATGGAGACAGAGGGACGGAGAGACAGAGAGAGAGAGGGAGACAAGACGGAGGGCAGAAGGACTGAGGGACAGGCGAATGGAGGGACAGAGAAAAGTTCTGTTACAGAATAAAATAAAAACACCTTATAAAAAGAAGGAATAAAATGTTTTGCCAGAAAAATACCAAAAAAAAAAATGTTCGGAAATAAAAACACTTTCCTGTAAAAGAAGACAGTTTAATAAATAAAAACGAGTTTCAAATTTTGAATGCGGCCCCCATGGGATATGAAAATTTGTCCAGTGGCCCTCAGGTAATTTGAGTTTGAGACCCCTGCTCTGAGGCTAGGGTCAGACTAGCGCAGTTTTAACGTGCGTTTAGCCGCACGAAATCACGGCCGTGCTAGCAGCAAATGACGTCCAATGCCGGGGAACATACGACGAACGGCCGCACGAAAGTTCGTCCGCGCAATGCAAATGGCCAACGAACGCATTTTTTCGAGAACGTCAAACCGCTACTACTGACGTACAGAGTGCGCTGCGGCCGCATAGCGGCGTGTGTGCGTGATTAGGAGACGTCAGACGCTGCTAATGTCCGGCCAACATAACGTCCAGACACAAAAAGTGTTTTATTGACGATCCGTACAAAATCACGGACGAAAAGGCGCATCGTATGACCGCTATCGCGTATTCCGGGAAAAAATACGTACGTTCGTTCGACCGCACTTTTTCACGGACAACGTGAAAAATGCGTTCGTCTGACCCTAGCCTAAGATGTCTATATCCTTCTGGAGATACGGTCTCCAGTACTGCACACAGTACTCCAAGTGAGGTCTCACCAGTGCTCTGTACAGTGGCATGAGCACTTCCCTTTTCCTACTGCTAATACCTCTCCCTACACAACCAAGCATTCTGCCAGCATTTCCTGCTGCTCTATTACATTGACTACTTACCCTTAGATCCTCTGAAATAATAACCCCTAAATCCCTTTCCTCAGATGTATCAAATATTCTATATTCAGCCCTTGGGTTTTTACGTCCCAGGTGCATTATCTTGCACTTATCCAAATGGCACCGAACAGGGGATTTCCCCTTTCGGTGACATTTCCGGGCCATTCGGCTATTCAGAGAGCAGGCAGTTCGCCAAATTTTGGTGAATTGTCAGCAAGTACGGGGCCTGTTCGACGGCAGTGAAATCCCCCATAGAGAAGTAATGGTTAATCTATTCAGAGACACCGAACAGCAGAGAAAAGCTGCCGAAATGCCCAGCTGTTCGGTGGTTTCATTCGGCAGGTTTATTCAGGCGAACCCCATAGGCTTCAATGTTAAAAATATTCCCGTTTTCACCCAATATCTAATAAACCATTATTTATTTTAACCTGCAGCAAAAAGTATATTTATTTATTGGTTTCTTCGTATCTTTTAGGCATTTTTTGGGTTTTTCGGCAAAAAGTTTTTTCCCTTTTTTTTTTTAAGCGTTATTTCTTTTTTCTTTTACAGCCCTTTTTATTATCATTCATAGGATCTTATATATAAATTCCAGACATTTTGCAAACAGCGTTTCAATTTTGACACTTTCAATCCTATTGTTTTTTTTTTTTTTACCCATCTGGTGGTTTGTCGGCTTTCTCCTGCGGCTGGTCGGTGCTGTGCTCGGCGGCTGTGTTTGGTGGCCCTCTGGTGTGTTTGTGGCGGATGTCCAGCGGATTGGCGGTGGCGGGCGATGGGTTTGTAGCGGGTCGGCGTCGGCATTTTGCGACCGCTTCCCTGCACTTTGGGGACCCTGTGGTGAATGCTGAATTTACCGCAGGGCAAGGAACTTTGATTCCCTGAAGTGCAGGGAACGAGAGAGCACTGAAATGTCGGCGACATTCCGGTGCTCTCTGAATAACCCCCTTATTACCTCTTGCACTGGGCTAAAAGAACTTCTTCTTGGGAGGAGAATTAGGTGAGACAATTGAAAAACCAAAATGCAAAATGTAGGTGAAAATAATCGATTTGGATTTTTTCTTCTAGTGATTTGACGCGCGCGTGTAACGTTTGAGTTAACGCATCAGAATCCGCTGTTTTATTAATATAATTTATGGTGTAGAGAAGCTTGAATTAATTGGGGTTGTGTTTGTTACCAGACTGCATTTTCCATTAAATGTCATTAGAAGAACAGCCTTGATTTAAATTTATAATCAGTCTAATGGATGCGAGAGTATTTATAATATATTACTGAGTAGCTGCAATATCATTTTTATTCCATGAATAGAGGCATCGATAACACAGGGATGGCTATCTTACAGGAGAAATAAAAAATACTTGAAAATTAATGGGGGGGGTTTTCTCCCCTGATGGCACAGCGGGCATATTCCAAGATGGCAATGCCAGGATTCATCAGGCTCAAATTGTGCGAGAGTGGTTCAGGGAGCATGAGACATCATTTTCACACATGGATTGGCCACCGCACAGTCCAGACCTTAACCCATTGAGGTTAATCTTTGGGATAATGTGCTGGAGAAGACTTTACGCAGCGCTGCGACTCTCCCATCATCAATACAAGATCTTGGCCACAAATTACCACGACTCCAGACGGGAATAAATGCTGTGACATTGCATGAGCTTATCCAAACGATGCCACGGTGAATGCGTGCTGCAATCACAGCAAATGCGACACAACCAAATATTACAGTGTGTGACTTCTTTTGGCGTGGTGTATATAGGGTGACCATATTAGCCATGTTTAAAGTGTTTCATGCAGAGAGCCTGCTATAGCATAGGAAGGGTTATTTTAGGCCGGGATCAGATGAGCGCACTATGTGCGCCCGTATTGATGTGCCTCCCAGCGTCCGTCGCAGCATTGTGACGCTTCAACGGGGCCAGTCACACGCTATAGTGTGGGCACGAATTGCGCGCGATACAGTGGGCGTGCTGTGGATGTTCTGAAAGCCTCCTCGTCGAAGCACTACGACTCGCATTTGACTGGGCTGCAAAGCGCGATCCTCCACAGGAAGATGGAGCCTTGCAATGCTGAACGCACTAACTAGCGAGGTGGCCAGAAGGGCGTCAGAGTGGAAGGAACGTCCACTCTCACAGACGTTCCTTCCGCTTTGCAAAACGCTCGTCTCACCCCGGCCTTACAGTGAGACCAATAAAACTGTGGAATTCTCTGCCTGTTGAGGTGGTTGGGTCAGAGACTGTACAGACTTTTAAATAATGACTGGATGACTTCCTGCAAAAACAGAATATTAAGGGTTACAGTTGTGTTCAAAATTATTCAACCCCCACTGAAATTGAGTGTTTTGGCCAGTTTGACATTGATTTTGATCATTCAGTCATCTTGCTTACAATTAAATCAAAGAGGCACGTGTAGGTCAGACAAATATAACATAACATTTATAATGAAATAATCACAAATGTCTTTTCTGTGCTCACATCATTATCAGTTTTATTCAACCCCCAAGTGACATTCAATCTTAGTACTTAGTACAACATCCTTTTACAGTTATAACAGCTTTTAAACGTGAAGCACAGCTTGACACAAGTGTCTTGCAGCGATCTACGGGTATCTTCGCCCATTCGTCATGGGCAAAAGCCTCCAGTTCAGTCACATTCTTAGACTTGCGCACTGCAACTGCTTTCTTTAAGTCCCACCAGAGGTTCTCAATCGGATTTAAGTCAGGTGACTGCGATGGCCACTCCAAAATGTTCCAGCCTTTAATCTGCAACCATGCTCTAGTGGACTTGGAGGTATGCTTGGGATCATTGTCCTGTTGAAAGGTCCAACGTCTCCCAAGCCTCAGGTTTGTGACGGACTGCATCACATTGTCATCCAATATCTCCTGGTACTGAAGAGAATTCATGGTACCTTGCACACGCTGAAGCTTCCCTGTACCTGCAGAAGCAAAACAGCCCCAAAGCATGATTGACCCCCCGCCATGCTTCACAGTAGGCAAGGTGTTCTTTTCTTCATAGGCCTTGTTCTTCCTCCTCCAAACATAGCGTTGATCCATGGGCCCAAACAGTTCTAATTTTGTTTCATCAGTCCACAGAACACTATCCCAAAACTTCTGTGGTTTGTCCACATGACTTTTGGCATACTGCAGTTGACTCTTCTTATTCTTTGGAGACAGCAAGGGGGTGCGCCTGGGAGTTCTGGCATGGAGGCCTTCATTACGCAGTGTGCGCCGTATTGTCTGAGCTGAAACTTCAGTACCCACATCTGACAAATCTTTTCTCAGTTCCTCAGCAGTCACACGGGGACTTTTCTCCACTCTACGCTTCAGGTAGCGCACAGCAGTCGAAGTCAGCATCTTCTTTCTGCCACGACCAGGTAGCGTTTCAACAGTGCCCTTTGCCTTGAATTTGAGAATGATGCTTCCTATGGTCTCTCTTGGTATGTTTAACATCTTTGCAATCTTCTTATAGCCATTGCCCTTCCTGTGAAGAGTAATCACCTCTTCTCTTGTCTTCCTGGACCATTCTCTTGACTTCACCATGTTTGTAACCACACCAGTAAATGTCTAGAAGGAACTGAGTATCACAGTCATTTTAAAGCTGCCTAATTGGTGCTTATTATGCTTTATTGCTGCTCCGTGACATCCACAGGTGTTTTCAATACCTGATTGAAAACACTTGAATGAACCTCTGTTCTTCAGAGTGGTAGTCTTTAAGGGGTTGAATAATTGTGTCAATGAAGAATTCACAAAAGAAACATTTACTACTGTATTACAAAACCAATTGATGTCATTTTAGTTGCATATGGTTCTTTAAAAAGTCCTTGTAGGATTTCATTCTGAATACAATTACAAATGTACACTAAATTCCCTAAAACCCTTTACAGCATTGGGGGTTGAATAATTTTGAACACAACTGTATATATAGGGTGACCATATCAGAATATGTGCATGCAGGTTAAGTTTAGGGTTGCTGCCATATGTATAGGTTTTGCATTGAATAGACAGTGATACAGAAAGCATAGGGTAAACGCAGAAGGTGATGCAGTGAATAAGTAGTAATTATATAAGGTGATTTGCTGTATGCAGGGTAATCACAGAAAGACAGTATGTACACTATGTATAAAATGTGATATATTGTGTCTGGGAATACAGGGAAAGGGTCATTTTAGTGACTTACAAAACCATTGTGGTAAAATATGCATTTTAGTTTCTACCTACAAGGAGTTAATTGCATTAGTTCAGCATATTCTGGATACCATAGACTCAACTTTCAGTTCTTATCTTCCTTGTTTGCAGTAGAGAACGTGGGCTTCTGTCGTCCTACTCAGGGGAAGAGGATTGGTATCAGGTTACAGACCTAGAGACAAGCAGATAAATATATTATCAAAGATTTAAAGAGATGTGGTAGTAGATAGAATGTACAATTATATAAATATATTATGGTACAAATCCCTTCAGATTGCATTTAATTGACGACCCAATTATGAACTGCATTTAGGAGTGATAAATCTAAACGTTATGTTACACAAAACACACAGTCACGGTTACATTGCAGTAACAAATTAAAAGATACGCCGATTTTGATTTTCTTTACCTCTAATATAGTCAGAGCTATGTGTTTTGTTCTTTTAGAAACAGACCGCAATACACACTAATACAGCGAGCAGCTCGTTCTCTTGTTAAACATTCTATAATTTTGATAAAAATGAAAGTTCTTGGGAAAAATAACTTTAATTTGGAATATCTACATGTACGCAAATTAAATAAAATAAAAAAACTGTGAACTAACGATACAAGTTAAAAGGTTTCCTGATTTAGATTTAAAGACCATCATATTTCTTCCTTGCCTAGTGTAATCACATTAATTGGCATTGGAATAATCACTGGTAACGTAAGCAGCTGCGGGTCTCATTAGTATGCGTTGCGCGTGCAAAAGTACATGGTTGTGTGCTTTATATGAAATTAAATTTTGTTTCTAAATCCTCCTGCGGGTTCCCATAGTCAGTGTAATTCATGGGCAAATGGGTCACAAAGGAAATCATTTTTTGATCCCAGAATTGTGCACAGTTGCGTGGAAGCTTTGAGCAATCGGGGCGAGTGTACTTTAGGTGTCTGTGCCAGTCGCCCAAACTGAAGGAGATGACCCATGGATCCACTTCCAGCATCAGAAAATGTCACTATTGCAATAAATGAGTAAATATGAATTAATATAAAGAAAAAAGTCCAACATTCTACCTCCGCGATCACTACGTTGACCTGCAGGATCTTGCGAGAGGCGAGATCTTGCAGGTCATGTGACCATCAGTCAAAGCCTTAATGGAGTCCTATGGACTCCATGGAGTGGATGCTCGCGGCGGAGCTTAGTACTGCCTCGAGCATCCTGAGGCTTAGCGTGGCGTTACGGGTCAGGCTGCTGAATCAGCGCCTGCCCCGTAATATGGAGCTAAAACAAGGACGCTAAGGAGAGTCCTGCAGGCACAGGTTTTCCTCCTTAGCGTCCCCGTTTTAGCGGCAGTATGTAATTCTGCCCATTGTGCCTATGGTTTTGGTGACCCACTGTTACGGTGGCACCAGGCTGGAGCCATGGTAGGCCCTTTATACTGGGTGCTGTTAAGCCTTTTTGGCAGGTTTGTTGCTGGCTGCATTGATGCAGGACACAGATACTGGACACGAATGTCAGAACTGGAGTAGCACAGTACACACACAAGAGGAAACCCTGCACTGGGGTAAGGTCCTTATACTGGCCTTCTTTTTCTATACAGGGTACAGAGCAAAGAATAAATGCACCGAAATTCCAGCGAAATGCCCCGATTTCCCGTGTTTCAGTTCGACGGGTTTAAACAGGCGAATTCCAGAGGATTCAATGTAAAAATATCGGTGCAATTCAACGTTTTTTGCCGACGTCCTATAACTGCTTTGGCGACTCCAATCTCGACAAAATATGGTGTCTATTCGCTAAGTAATGAATTCACCATACTATCGGCAAAATAGAATTGCCGAAATGCGGCCAAATGGGCCGAAACGCAAGGCACAAAAATTGCATGCAATTTCGGCGCTTTGTGAATAGCCCCTTATCTGTAGCTTAGAAGATCCAGCGGATGTTGTTGAGCTTAAGAATGGTCGTTGCTGCCATAAGTACGCAACTAAAATGATGGCATGGTCGCATCTAAACCCTATAACATCAAACCTCCTAATTATACTCTCATTTGCTGAGAATGAATGGGTATTTTTTTCGGAATGGTATTGATTTTTCGATTGATTTCCGCTGCGTACAATAGGCTTGACATGAAACGCTACAGCAGTACATGCCTGGTAATCGTCCATGGTCGTGCCGTCGATGGTTAGTCATTTGACAGCAGTTTGCGCGGATAGTGGCGTCGTTCAGTCTTCTGTGATTCAAAGCGATAAGTTGAATTTTTGTCACATGTGAGTGGGAGATGAGGACGTGACCGTAATCATCAATGTGTCCCCTTTACTCAGTTTAGAAACGACTAGTAACACATTTATTCTGATTATACACCTCAAAAAATCCGTTTCTGCTCAATAATTACAACTTTTTGGCATTAAGTTCTAGTAATACCAGTAACATCTGATAATACAATGATACTGGAGACCCCTGGACATTATTAGATGCATCGCCAGTTATGGTATCCCCTTAAGGCCATGAGACACACGAGCGCTCTATTACATTCTTCACGCAAAAATGCATGCAGAACGTGTGAATTTTTGCGTGCAGCATTAAACGTTAACGCGCGTAAAACGATGCTGGTATCACAATCCTCGCGCATTTTTTCATTCGTCAAAAAATAAAGCAGGTAAAACGGACGGGCAAAAACGTGCACAGCAACGTTGCGCGCAGAAATCAGTGTGCGGACTGTTTTTTCACGCGATTCAGCCAATCAGAATTAGAACCACAATTGTCTCCCGTTAAGTTTTTGCGCCTGTCAAAATCAATCTGCGCATATATGCTGCATCAATAAAAAGATGCACAACTTCTTAATTTTATTGTTTGAGTATGTGTAGAATGTGTAACTATACTTTGCTGTATTTTTATTTTTTGGGGCCGGTGTATTTGGTTTCGGCCAGGACGTTCAGGTTTGCCGTTACCACCAGCTTTTCAAAGATGTTAAAATTATGCGCGCAAACGCTATGCGTTAAATTTTGCGCATAGATTGTAATACCATCCGCGTACCAGCGCACAAACGCATTTGCGCTCACAATGTTAAGTATAGGACGCGCGCAGTACAGTACGCTCGCGCAGCGTTCGCACAGGTTCACCTGTGGTAGAAGTTAGCGCGCATTTTTTGCGCGGACATTGTAATATGTCGTTCAGCCCAAAGAGTTTTGCCCCTCGCGTTAATGCGTTTTTGCGCACGCGTTAACATTTGCGCGAAGAATGTAATAGAGCCCTAAGTGCATCCTTAGTGACCCCCTCCACCCAGCGTCCATCGTAGTGTTATGACGGCTCGACGGGGACCACATGGTGTAACGTGTGTACTAGTATTGCACGTTTCAACGGGCGTGCAGTTTTCCTACCCATCGACCCGCTACAGCGGACGTTGAACGGGTCTACAAAGTGCGATCCTCCATAGGAGGCTTACGGTTTGTATGGCTGAGCGCACTAACGTGCACTCAGCGAGGTGGTCCCACGGGCGTCCAAACGGGAAAGAACTTTCTCACGGACGTCCCTCCACACTCTGTTGACCTCGGCCTAAGATGAGGAAATTCATTAAACCTGGACTTTGGGGAGTTTAGAAATTCCACTGTTGGATTTTTTGGCATCCTATACTGCATTCCTACGAGCTGTGCAACATTTATACAGAGCCTATGGGGCATTGGACATTTTGGGGCACTGGTTTGGCAATGGTTGCTGCTCTGACCTCTAAATTACTCCGGCCAAAAGTATTCCTACTCCTTTGCTGTCTCACAGATGATGCTGCCTTTTTTCGATCTGGTTTCATGCCACTAGACTACTGTTATATAATCTACTTCGGAACCCTTAACCATTTTCCTCTACATCACTGGTGCTCAACCTCGGCCCTCCAGATGTTCTGGAACTACATCTCCCATAAGGCTCTGACCACCTAATGAGTGGCTGAGCATCATGGGAGATGTAGTTCCAAAAGATCTGCAGGGCCAAGGTAGACTATCCTTACTACAAATAATATTTATGATTATTGTGACTAAAACAAAACTGTACAGTTTTGCATCTTCTCTGTTATTATGACATTGGTAAACAATCCTTTCACACACAAAATCGAGTTATCTCGATTTAGCATTGTAATGCATTGAAAAGCACTCATTAGCATATCAAAAGACCATTTTCAAAACATTTTAAAAGCAGGATTAGCGTGTCCCCAGTGGAGAAAATAAATCCTTTGTTTTATGTCTCTCCAAGCACCCTGGAGAGACATAAACCCACTGAAAATAGCAGCCCTAAACATTACTGTAACAAAAAGTTCAAATTGATTACTGCTGTATTATAGCTGTCAGGGAGGGGGCAGAATATAAGGAGAGCTCTAGGGTCACTCACTCCTGTACAGGGATAAGATTCAAGGGGCTATAATGACTGAAAATCCCTGTACAGTACAGATGCAAGGTTTTACTGTAATATCCATATGCAAGCATTATGTCACATACAGATTACATACAGATATCATTTTTATATTCTATTTTTGGAAGCTGCATTGCTAATAATCTCATGATCCCTACAAACCTCATAAGCAGGAAATATAAACATTTTATTATTTATCTTTATCACAGTTACTGTATCTAACACAAAGGTCTTTTCTGCCTGTATGATAATAATGCAGACCCCGTTTGAAATTGTGTAAGATAAGGGACACCATCTAGAGCTCAGAATGTTACATTTCAACAATATTTCTGTAGAGGATAAAAGAACCCATGAAAAAATTTAAATTAGCAAATTACCATAACTTAATTATTTTTAACTATCTCAGAATTACAATTTCTATACAAAACTTATATTTTACCCCATATTTAATTGTTCACTTCACATCCCATGTTTCAGATAACTGCTATGATAAAACAAAATTCCAACAAAAATCGCTTGGTAGTGAAGGGGTTAACAGAGAAGTGATTGAAACACTAATCCTCAACTGCTTTGGAACTACAGCTCCCATGATGCTTTAGTATCCTCAACACTGACAAAACATCATGGGAGTTGCGGTTTTACAATAGTTGAACGCCTCCCTTTTCTCAGTCCTGCTCAACGCCCAGAGTATTAGTCTGATATTTTAAGATTATGGTCACTGTGAGGACTGAAACTACATGCGCCACGATGGCCTTTGAAAAAGCTTTATTCGTTTCCAGAGTGGACATTCTCATGAAAATGTCATGTCTGTTCGGTTGATGAATGGCTTTCTGTGCTGCCTGTTATTATCGGCGTAATAAATCCTCAGTAAAGCTCCTTGCGTGCCGTTCATTCATCTGCACCACATCTCTATCAGCCATGCAGCGTGCTCCAGTGAACACCTGCGGCTTGAGCTAAAGCCTCGGGAGAAACCTCATTTCAAAGGAAACAGAACGCGCGTTCTCATTTATTTTTTCATTATTATTGACAATAAAATATTTCCTGGTATAAAGACGCTTTGTGTGTTATGGTGTAATGCAGGGCTATTTTTCAGTCTTCAGCCTCACCCTTGTGCTGTGGGAGGTTCTGGCCAAACAAAGATGGCCGCTCCCATGGAGCAAAAGTTAAACCCAGAGATGGACTGAAAAGAGGGATTCGTTGATATGTTTGCGGTACACAGTAATACGAACATCCAAGCATTCGTTTTCAATAATACAAAGTATGAGGGTTTAATTTTAACCCTTTAATGCCGCAGGACGTTCCATGACGTCCTGGCGGCGGGCGGGCTTTGAAGACGCGGGGCGTACAGGTACGCCCCGCTGTCTTCAATGGGGCCGCCTTGGCCCCTCCACAAAGCCTGTGCGTGCTGACTCGTGGCGCGTGTCATTGGCTGCACGGGGACGGCCTGAAATCAAGCCGTCCCCTGCAGCCAATGACGCGCATTACGCGCAGGCTGCAGGGAGGGCTCCGAATCAGTGCCGCGCGTCGGCACCTGTCGGCGAGGCGTACCTGTACGCCTCGCCAGCGAAATCGACCCCTTAAGGGCGCCCCCCTGCGTCCTTAAGGGGTTAAGAATGCTAAGCCATAAGCCATGTTTATATATACAGTATATAGCTGTAACCAGAGCTAGCACTCTAGGGTCTTTAAAATAAAACAAACTTTATTCATGCATATTAACCTTTCTGGTATTGCAATTCTGATATATTTTATATGTCAGAATCGCTATCATTTATTTGGCCCCCTAGCGGTATAGTATACCGAGTGTGGCTCGCGGTTAACTTTCAATGCTGAAAGCGGTAACCCCGAGCCACACTCGGGCTTGATACATTACCTGGCCCTGCGCTCTCTCGCTGTCCCCCGCAGTCACACTCTGGGCGATAGCTACGTCATGCTTCCTGGTTTCCTTATTGCGAGAAGGGAACCAGGAAGTAGGACGCCGCTATCGCATGGAGGAGAATGCGATCGCGGAGGTCAGCGAGGGAGCGCAGGGACAGGTATGTATCCAGCCCGAGTGTGGCTCAGGGTTACCGCTTTCGGCATTGAAAGTTAACCCCGAACCACACTTGGGAATGCCGCCAGGGAGGTTAATAACAGTCAACATTTTAGAACACAGCAATAGCTTTCACAAGGACATCAATGATGAAAGCGCCTGCTGCGAGCTAATATGTTGACTCTCAATAAATATGCATCAGTAAAGTTTGTTGTTTTATTTTATTATGGCCCTAGAGTGCTAGCTCTTGCATTCTTTTCGTTGACCTGAGCGCCGGACATTGTTTGGAGCCCATGAGTGCAGGAATTTTGATTACAGGTCTATTCAAAGAAAGGTGAAACTCAGGAGAATGACTGGAGAAGTGAAAATTCTAGGTCAAAATAGCCAAACAAGAAAAATTCTCCCATTTATCTCGCTTTCCAAATCGGCTATTTGGTCTATATTGTTCTCTTCTCCTGCCAATTCTCCTGGTTTTCACCTTTCTCTGAATAACCCTGATAGGCAGGCAGACAGATACAAGATAATTCAAAGAGAATCGAAAAGTCACCGCACGTTCGGTGACTTTTCGTTCTCTTCAATTCGGTTCGTTTTGACGATCCCATTTCGGCGACCCTGCGGTGTATTCAGCAAGCACCACAGGGTCTCCGAATTGCAGGGAAAGGCTCCCGCAAACCTGACGAAAACTAAGCGCAAAACTCTGCGAATGCACGCCGAAAACCCGCAAAAACATCTGGATTAACCCGCCGAAAACCACGGAAAAACCCGAACAGGAGCTGATCACACGCAGTGAAGCTGCTGGAAAAAGCCGACACCGCAGACGAATGCAGTGAATAAATTAGGAAAACAGTTTGCTTGAATGTTTGAAAAGTGAAACGATGTTTGCAAAGAAACTACTGAGTGAAAATGTCTGAAATTTACACATGAGGTCCAGGGAATGATAATAAAAAGGGCTGTTACAGAAAAAATAAGTAAACTTAAAAAATAAATTAAAAAAAATCGGACTTTTAAAAAAAAATCCAGAAAAATGCTTAAAATATCCTAAAAAATCTATAAATAAAGAGACTTTTTGCTGCAGAATTTTATAATGAACGGTTTATTAGATATTAAATTAAAATGGGAATATTTTTAACATTGAAGCCTATGGGATTCTCCTGAATAAATCTGCCGCATGAAACCACCGAATGGCAGGGCATTAGGGGAACCTTTCACTGCTGGTTTGTGTTCTCTGAATAGCCGAAGCAGTGCTTTTTTATGGGGATTTCACTGACCTCAAACAGGCACCGAACAGGCACCGAATGTGCAGGCAATTCGCCAGGATTTGGCGACTTGCCTGCTCTCTGAATAGCCGAATGGCCAAGAAAGGTAACCGAACGCTGATTTTCAGCGTTCGGTTCCCTTTCGGCAGCCATTCGGATCTCTTTGAATAACCCTGATTATCTATCTATCTTATTCAGAGAAAGGTGAAACTCTGGAGGACGTTTGGAGAAGTGAAAATTCTAGGTCAAAGTAGCCAAACCAGAAAAATTCTCCCATTTATCTCACTTTCTAAATCAGCTATTTTGACCTAGAATTATCACTTCTCCAAAAGTTCTCCAGAGTTTCACCTTTCTCTGAATAACCCTGTATCTATTTTTTGTGACCATAAAAAAACAATTCAACTTCATAAAGTTATGTAAAAAGATACACGCAAAACATTTTACTAAAAGTATAACTCAGGGGTCAGCAACCTTGGTCCTCCAAATGTTTTTGAACTACATCGCCCATGACCCTCAGCTACTCATTAAATTGGCTGTGGTTCATGGGAAAGGTAGCTGCAAACTGTCTGGAAGACTAAATTTGCTGCCCCCTGGTATAATTTAAAAGCCTATTCACTACACAGTGATCTTTCATGCAAATTAATTGTAATTCAGTCCAAACAGAATAAATTTCAGTATTTTTTGCCTTAATTTACTGCATTCTTCTACAATTTCCACAATCCTCTGGCATTATGCTGGTGACTTAGGCCAGGCGCACACTAGCGTTTTCTTCTGCGCACTAGCGTGCGTTATGACACGCTTTAGGAAGTCCGTTGTAGCATATAATTACGCGGTTGGAGAAGAACACACGTAGTACGCGCGCAACGCATAACGCGCCCTGAAGATGTCCTTCATGGAAACGCCAAGGCTTTTGCGCTCGGATTGACGCAATGTTGGCCGCATGCTGAACGTCAAATAAGCGCGCCTGCGCACTTGAACAGCCACATGTGAACATCAAAATTAACGCATCGTCTGGCATCTACCAATATCTTCCATCATAAATCGCGTCCCTTTTAACGCATGCTTGTGCGCAGAAGAAAACGCTAGTGTGCACCTGGCCTTAGCCCTCATGTCCAGCTTCTAATGTCCTCTCTACATACACTTTGCTAATTGTTTCTTTTATTTCACAAGGTAAAGATCAGCACGTTTGTCATTTTGAGATTTTTACAGTTAGCGAGTAATAAATATCCTGTATTTGCACATCCTAATGATATGGTATGCGCGCCCATGGTTAATACACTGGTCTGCATGCCTCTGCCAGCCTCTTTGTGTTTGCTCAAATAATACAGAAAGGAAACATCGCAACAATTATCTTTTTCTGTCAATACACTGTAACAGGATATTCTTTCGGAACGAATATTTTAATATATTTCAAAGTTGGGCTTTGTCTGCGTTGGCGCAGGAAGGAGCAGGTGTTCCCGTACACCTGCGCGCACAATACAGAGATATATGACCGCTGTCTGGTCCTGCTATGATTTGAAGGCTTTAAACTTCAAACGACATCAAAGGTGCAATCACACAAAAGAGCCAGCTCGGACGACTAAATGCCCCTTTTGTTTGCTTGGACTCGGTGCCCGTTTCTGACTTGGAACGGCAAAGGCTTATCCGAGACGCTGTTACATTGTAGCGTATGAGAAGAATTTTCAACTCATCGGTCCAGTTCACAGTTACATCTGGTTAGTTTTCCTCCATCAGGTTCCATGACTACATAACAAGCTATACCTATGCTGCGGAGCTTAGTCTTTTACTCTTTATCATGTAAGATCCTGTTACAGGGGCGCATACCTGTGTACCAAGGCTATAACCGGGAGTGGGCTGGCAGGACAGCAAGGGACACTTAATGGCAGGGATCTCAACCTCTGGGCCCCAGCAGATCACGGGGCAGGCGCCGAGTCTGGCAGCCTGCCCCTTAGCGATTGCTAGGCTCGCGGATGCTGGGGGCAGCGATACAGCACTGTCCCCAGTATCCCCTCCATGGCGTCCATAGGACTCCATGGAGGATCGTGCTGCCGAGTCACATGACTGGCAGGATCTCGCCTCTCGCGAGATCCTGCTGGTCGGCGGAGTGATCGAGGAGGGAGACAGGGGACTTTCTTCCCCCAGTCTCCCTCTGCTCCCGGTGACCAGAAGCAGCGGATCGAGCCACCGTTCTCGCCGTGGGATGAGAGGCGAGTATGGGGGGGTTGACTCAGTGGCGTCACTAAGGTTGGTGTCACCCAGTGCGGTAATTTATGGTGTCACCCCCCCCCCCCGAGTTTTACGGATTTTTTTTTAACTACTCTTACTCCTAAATCAGTTCGCCCATATAACACTGAATGCTCATGCACAGCGCACATTACTGTAAGGTTTATTGCTGTGGAGCTCTCTCATATGCTCACACAAATTTTTGCCAACTGCCAGCAAGTACGGTGCCTGTTCGAAGGCAGTGAAAGCACACATGGATATATATTGCCCCCAGCAGCTCTGGATATATCGCCCCCAGCAGCTCTAGATATATTGCCCCCAGCAGCACACCCATGGATATATATTGCCCCAGCTCACATATGGATATATTGCGCCTCAGCTCACATATGGATATATTGCCCCAGACCAGCTCACATATGGATATATTGCCCCAGACCAGCTCACACATGGATATATTGCAACCAGACCAGCTCACACATGGATATTGCCCCAGCTCTCATTGATATGCCCCCAGCACACATGGATACTGCCCCCAGCACACATGGATACTGCCCCCAGCACACATGGATACTGCCCCAGCTTTCATGGATATGCCCCAGGAGCTCTCATGGATATGCTCCAGCAGCTCTCATGGATTTTGCCCCAGCAGCTCTCATGGATATTGCCCCAGCAGCTCTCATGGATATTGCCCCAGCTCCTCTCATGGATATTGCCCCAGCTCCTCTCATGGATTTTGCCCCAGCTCCTCTCATGGATTTTGCCCCAGCTCCTCTCATGGATATACTGCCCCAACTCCTCTCATGGATTTTGCCCCAGCTCCTCTCATGGATATACTGCCCCAGCTGCTCTCATGGCTATGCCCCCAGCTCCTCTCATTGATATTGCTCCAGCTCATGGATATGCCCCAGCTCATGGATACTGCCCCAGCTCATGGATAATGCCCCAGCTCATGGATAATGCCCCAGCACATGGATAATGCCCCAGCACATGGATATACTGCCCCAGCTCATGGATATACTGCCCCAGCTCATGGATACTGCCCCAGCTCATAGATAATGCCCCAGCTCATGGATATACTGTCCCAGCACATGGATATACTGCCCCAGTACATGGATATTGCCCCAGCACATGGATATTGCCCCAGTTCATGGATATGCCCCAGCTCATGGATACTGCCCCAGCCAGGGCCGCCATCAGGGCATTACGCCCAATACTGCCGTAAGGGGCCCGGGCCCGGTGGGGGCCCGGGCCGCCGGGGCCTGGGGGGAGGATCCCGGGCCCCCGACGGCAGCGGCGTCGCCCTTTAACAGCTCCGGTATCGGACTCGATGAGTCCGAATCCGGAGCTGTGTCCCTGCTGCTGCTGCAGGAGCCGGAGGAGACTGAGACACTGTGTCTCCTCCGGCTCCTGGCAGCTTCACTTCCTGGCTGGGCGGGGCCAAGCAGCGTGTGAGGGCCTCCCAAGCACGTTGCTTTGGCTCCGCCCCTCCACTCAGTGAAGCTGCGCGCCGGAGCTGGAGGGGCCTGGAAGAAGACCAGAAGAAAAGAAGAGAAGATTAAAGAAAAGGTGAAGAAAAGAAGAGCTGAAGACAGAAGAAAAGAAGATAGAAGACAGCAAGTGGTGAGCCAGGGCCCAGACCCTAAGACCCAGGGCCCAGACCCCAGGCCAGGACCCAGACCCCAAGGCCCAGACCCCTAGGCCCAAACCCAGGGCCCAGACCCCTAGGCCCAGACCTCTAGGCTCAGACCCAGGACCCAGACCTCAAGGCCCAGACCCCAAGGCCCAGACCCCAGGGCCCAGACCCAGGGCCCAGACCCTAGGGCCCAGGGTCCAGACTCCTAGGCCCAGGGCCAAGGCCCAGACCCAGGGCAAATGCCCAGACCCCAAGACCCAAACCCAGGGCCCAGACCCAGGGCCCAGACCCCTAGGCCCAAACCCATGGCCCAGACCCCCAAGACCCAGACCCTAGGGCCCGGGGCCTAGACCCTTAGGCCCAGACTCCAAGGCCCAGACCCCTAGGCCCAAACCCAGGGCCCAGACCCCCTAGACCCAAACCCAAGGCCCAGGACCCAGACCCTAGGGCCCAGACCCAGGGCCCAGACCCCAAGGCCCAGACCCCTAGGCCCAAACCCAGGGCCCAGACCCCCTAGACCCAAACCCATGGCCCAGACCCCAAGGCCCAGGACCCAGACCCTAGGGCCCAGACCCTTAGGCCCAGGGCCCAGACCCCAAGGCCCAGACCCCTAGGCCCAAACCCAGGGCCCAGACCCCCTAGACCCAAACCCATGGCCCAGACCCCAAGGCCCAGGACCCAGACCCTAGGGCCCAGACCCAGGGCCCAGACCCCAAGGCCCAAACCCAGGGCCCAGACCCCCTAGACCCAAACCCAGGGCCCAGACCCCAAGGCCCAGACCCAGGGCCCAGACCCCTAAGCCCAAACCCAGGGCCCAGACCCCAAGGCCCAGGACCCAGACCCAAGGCCCAGACCCAGGGCCCAGACACTAGGGCCCAGGGCCCAAACCCCAAGGCCCAGACCCTGGGCCCAGACCCCCTAGGCCCAAACCCAGGGCCCAGACCCCTAGGCCCAGACCTCTAGGCTCAGACCCAGGGCCAGGACCCAGACCTCAAGGCCCAGACCCCAAGGCCCAGACCCAGGGCCCAGACCCCAAGGCCCAGACCCAGGGCCCAGACCCTAGGGCCCAGGGCCCAGGGTCCAGACCCCTAGGCCCAGGGCCAAGGCCCAGACCCAGGGCCCAGACCCAGGGCAAATGCCCAGGGCCCAGACCCCAAGACCCAAACCCAGGGCCCAGACCCAGGGCCCAGACCCTATGGCCCAGACCCAGGGCAAAGGCCCAGGGCCCAGACCCCTAGGCCCAAACCCATGGCCCAGACCCCCAAGGCCCAGGACCCAGACCCTAGGGCCCAGGGCCTAGACCCTTAGGCCCAGACCCCAAGGCCCAGACCCCTAGGCCCAAACCCAGGGCCCAGACCCCCTAGACCCAAACCCATGGCCCAGACTCCAAGGCCCAGGACCCAGACCCTAGGGCCCAGACCCTTAGGCCCAGACCCAGGGCCCAGACCCTAAGGCCCAGACCCAGGGCCCAGACCCCCTAGGCCCAAACCCAGGGCCCAGACCCTAGGGTCCAGACCCTAAGACCCAGGGCCCAGACCCCTAGGCCCAAACCCAGGGCCCAGACCCTGGGCCCAGACCCCAGGACCCAGACCCAGGGCCCAGACCCCAAGGCCCAGACCCCAAAGCCCAAATACAGACCCAGGGCCCAGACCCTAGGGTCCAGACCCCATACCCAGGGCCCAGACCCCAAGGCCCAGACCCAGGGCCCAGACCCCAGACCCTAGGGCCCAGACCCTAGGACCCAGACCCCAAGGCCCAGGGACCAGACCCAGAGACCAGGGCCCAGGCTAGACCCCAGGGACCAGACCCAGAGACCAGGGCCCAGGCTAGACCCCAGGGACCAGACCTTAGGGCCCAGACCCCAAGGCCCAGTCCCAGGGACCAGACCCAGGGCCCAGACCCAGACCCAAAGGCCATCATACACAGCCCGTTTCTGTGAGATTTATTGCTGTGGATTCTGTGATATGTTCAGACACACCGCTCATTACTGTGAGTTTTATTGCTGTGGATACTGTGATAAGCTAATACACACTGCAGATTACTGTGAGTTTTATTGCTGTGGTGGTGCTATGTTATGTCCTTTTTTTTTTTTGAAGGGGGAGAAAAGCTGTTAGAGGTTGAGGGGGGGCCCTGGGGGTGCCCCATCGTGAGGTTTAGTAAGGGGCCCCATCATTTCTGATGGCTGCCCTGGCCCCAGCTCATGGATAATGCCCCAGCTCATGGATATGCCCCAGCACATGGATACTGCCCCAGCACATGGATATACTGCCCCAGCTCATGGATAATGCCCCAGCTCATGGATAATGCCCCAGCTCATGGATAATGCCCCAGCACATGGATATTGCCCCAGCTCATGGATAATGCCCCCAGGCCCCCAGCTCACCTCCTGCGCCGCGTGTTCGGCTCCCTCTGAGCGTCCAGCGGCATGGAGCTTGGGCGCTCGCCTGGGGGAGCCACGTGACCAGCCGCGATCTCGCGAGAACGCGGCTGGTGACGTGTTTCCCCCAGGTGAGCCCCGAAGCTGCATAGCTTCGGACGCTCGCAGGGAGCGAACACGCGGCGCAGGGTGAGACACCCGCCCTTAGGGTGACGGTGTCACCCTAAGGGTGGGTGTCACCTGGTACGGGCCGCACCCCCTGCCCCACGTTACCACGCCCCTGGTTTGACTTTGAGCTGCAGGTAACGGAATCCATTACCTACACCTCTGAGCTGGTGGTAACTTTTTCGTTAGGACCAAGTGATCCTACCACTAGTTAATCTGTGCTTTCACTTTGCTCTCCCCACGTTAGGTATAGGGAGCGCAAAGTACAGTAAACTCACGCTACGAATTGCAAATGAACGAGCGTTAACGAGTTTCTTAACCCGTTAGCGATTCAAAAGCGATCTGGCCGCAGCGCTATGACTCCTGTAAGCTAGCGCTGACGCTAGTGTTAGCTTGAAGGAGGTGATCGAGCCCAATGTGTTTTTCGTTTTAAACTAGTGGACTATTCGAGTCATTTGCTCCCTTGACGTCCACCTCCATCCCTAACTCTGCCATGTAACTGGCAATGCGTCGAGTGCGTCATTTCTTCTCCTTTTAAGGTTCTATTATTGAGAAATGTTACCAGCTGGGATACAAGCTGCACGTGGTGAAAAGACACCTTTCTTCTTTTTTTCTTAAAAAAAACACCTTTTTGTTTCTGCATAAAGCAGTCCGTATATTCCATGCATCGATTTTAAACCGGTAGCCTAGAACAAAGCGGTGATTTATAGCGTAAAAGTAGATCAATGTCCGCCACCAGCTGAGAATAACTGCGAGAAAAGCAGCGGCACTATGATGAAAATGGAAGGGATTTTAACGCGCTCTGGTCAGAAGGCTTCAAACGCAATCTGAAATAAAAGATCAGCAGAAGTGATGTGCAAAGCAGTATTGCTCTACAACTGGGTTACTAAGCTCTGCGCATCACTGCAAGCGGTAAATTGCAAAACCAGGTGAACATTTTACACACTGTAATGAAATGACCTGATTTAAACATGCTGATAGGACCAAAATGCTAATATTAATAATCAAGAGACACTTCCGAGCAGATTATCCACCTGTATATATATATATGACATAAACTTATAAAAGGAAAAAAAAGAAAATTAAAAAATGGATATTTTCTGTGAGCGTTTGCAGAGCAGCTTATATTGTCAGAGTGATAACATGGGCTGACTTATATAATGGCTGATGATGGATCATGTAACTGTGGCCAGGTGATATAAGGGGTCTCTCACACTTTAGCAAGCTCAATTCACTGACCCTGCGGTGAATTCAGTATTCAGAAGTGCACTGAATTGATCCGCCGAAGGTGCTGATAAACTCACCGAACGCACCTGCAAACAGCCGAATGCCGCCGAACGCTGCTGAAAAAAATCCGATCAAAAAAAAAAAAAGAGGCGTTTAAAACAAAACTAATGCATGAAAATAATATATAAGGTCCTATGAATAACAACAAAAAGTTCTGTCTGTTACAGAAATAAAAAAATCGGAATCAAAAATTTCACTGAAAAAAATCCAGAAAAATGCCTAAAAATTGTAAAGAATAAATTAATAAAAATACTTTTTGTTGCAAATGAAAAAAATAAACAATTGAATATTTTTTTTTTACAAAAACGGGGATTTTTTTTTACATTGAAACCTATGGGATTATGGGATTCGCCTGTTTAAACCTGTCATATGAAAGCACCGAAGATCAGGCATTTCACTGACATTTCGGTGCTGTTCGGTGTCTCTGAATAGATTAGGCTAGGGTCAGACGAACGCGTTTTTCGCATCGTCCGTAAAATAGTGCGTCCGAACGCATGAAAGTACTTTTTTACCGAAGACGCGATAGCGGTCATAAGATGCGCACTTTCGGCCGTGATTTTTTTACGGATCCAAACCAGGAAACTTTGGGTGTCTGGACGTTATGTTGGCCGGACACGAGCAGCGTCTGACGTCTCCTAATCACGCACACACGCCGCTATGCGGACGCAGCGCACTCTGTACGTCAGTATTAGCGGTTCGATGTTCTTGCAAAAATGCGTTCGTTTGCCGCTTGCGTTGCGCGGCCGAACTTTCGTGCGGCCGTATTCGTGTATGGGCCTGCGTTGGACGTCATTTGTCGCTACCACGGCCGTAAATAAAGTGCGGCTAAACTCACGTTCACACTGCGTTCGTCTGACCCCAGCCTTACCCATTACTTCTCTATGGCGATTTCACTGTTGCCAAAGCTCACCGTGTTTCGTTGGCAATATTTGGAGAATTGCCAGCTTTTTGAATAGCTGAATTGGCACGAAATTGCTCTGTACGGGGAAATTCACTATTCGGTGCAATTCAGTGGCCAATACGGCTCTCTTTGAATAACCCCTGTATCATGGGAAGGAGGAGGTGCAATAGACAAACCATGCATTTTGCTGTCTTTGCGGTCCATTTAGAAACATCATGAAGTATCGTAAAAATAAATACATATAAAAATTCCATTCTGAATGATGCATCTATACCAAAACTTCACCAAACATCACCGTAGCAATAGCAAAATGCATCACCGTAGCAATACGGTAACAATACATATAACAGATATATACAATGCTGATCCATCTCTTTATTGACCTGTTTGTTAACAGAACAGTATAAAAGAAGTAAAGAGGTAGAAAAATAACAATCCATTATATGTTTAGTTTAATCAAATTCAGTTAACCCCTTCACTACAAAGTGATTTGCCAAAAAAACATTGTCAGAAACCAGTGTTTTTTGTAAAATCATTTTTAATTAATTATACAGTAAGAAATAGCTATTATTGTAAATAACCTATTTAGCCAGTAGGTGGCGCCATCTACTGCCAAACTGAGTTACAGAGGTTTGAGCAGCAGGTCTATTCTTTTCTCCCTGCATCGGCTGCTGAAAGCCCAGTATTTCAGAGCTTTGAGCAGCTGATTTTACAGTTTTAGCTCTTTATGGGCTAAAACTTTGGGGGCACCTTCTGCAGCCCAAAAGCAAACGAAGTTCATTTTTGGCCGCAGATCAGCAGATCAAGACATCTCAATATCGGAGCACCGGATGGTGCCTTGAAGCCAGAGATATCTTGATCTCGGTAGTGAATTGGTTAATGGTATATAGAGCAATGTTTCCCAACCCTGGTCCTCAGGTCCCTCCGTTACAGGTCAGATTTGCAGGATATGTGAAGCATAACACAGGTGATATGATTTGCTGCTCAGTGATTGCAGGATTCAGTCTGCATTTCCCCAAGGTAATCCTTAAAACCTACAGGGTTATTCAAAGAGATTCGAAAAGCAACAGCACGTTTGGTGACTTTTCATTCTCTTCAATTCGGTGCGATTTGGTGATCCCATTTCGGTAACCCTGCGGTGTATTCAGCAAGCACCACAGGGCCGCCGAAATGCAGGGAAAAGTCGCCGCAAACCCTCCGAAAACTCGCCGCAAAATGAGGGCGAATGCACACCGAAACCCGCAAAAACATCTGGATTAACCCGCCGAAAACACCGGAAAAACCTGAACAGGAGCCGATCACACGCAGCGCAGCCACCGGAAAAACCCAACACCGCAGACGAATGGAGTGAATAATAAAACAGTTTGCTTGAATGTTTGAAAAGTGAAACGCTGTTTGCAAAGAAACTACTGAGCGAAAATGTCTGAAATTTACATATGAGGTCCAGGGAATGATAATAAAGAGGGGTGTTACAGAAAAAATAAGTAAAGTTAAAAAAAATTAAAAAAAAAATCTGAAGTTTATTTTTAAAAAAACATCCCCAAAAAATGCTTAAAATATCCTAAAAAAATCTATAAATAAAGAGACTCTTTACTGCAGAATATTATAATCAATGGTTTATTAGATATTGAATTAAAACGGGAATATTTTTAACATTGAAGCCTATGGGATTCGCTTGAATGAAGCTGCCGAATGAAAACACCGAATGACAGGGCATTTCAGCAACTTTTCACTGCTGGGTTTTGTTCTCTGAATAGAGGAAGCATTGCTTCTCTATGGGAATTTCACTGCCCTTGAACAGGCACCGAACAGGCACCGTATGTGCAGGCAATTCGCCAGGATTTGGCGAACTGCCTGCTCTCTGGATAGCCGAATGGCCAAGAAAGGTAAGCGTACCCTGAATTTCAGCGTTCGGTTCCCTTTCGGGAGCCATTCGGATCTCTTTGAATAACCCTGCCAGTTAGTGGGTCCTCAGGACCAGGGTTGGGATCTACTGGTAAAGGGACTGTTCAGTTAAAAATAGCTAAAATGTTCATTGTGCTTTTTATTAATGAATTTTCCAGGAAATAATAGAATTTTTTTTAAAATTTATTTTTATCTCTTAAAATTGGATTTTTCATCTTACTTGGATATACGTTCGCAACAGAAGCGTGTGAAAGATTAAATTTGGACTTGGCGTTTTATCTTTTCACTCTGAATTACCATGTAACAATGTATTTCCCCGGAGCGACCAGAAAGATTACATCATCCTTCAGCCTTTATTTTTCTACCGTAATTTGTTTACTATGTATCGTCGTACGCAGACTGTAAAGAAGGAAAGAAAAACATGCCACTTCCAGGATCCAGGCCATGGCTACTGTCATTATTAATCATATATTGCTCCCTGGTGATAGAGAATGAACCTCAACACTTGTCTTTTTTTCTCCCAGTTTTCAGAGTTAATTATGCCATCATTGACATCTATTTATTAATTTACCAGGCAATAAGTGTAGTCACATTGTATCGGATTGTTTGACTCTTGACTGAAGGACTTCACAGCGACTGTAGAAATATCTAATTAGTAATGTTCTAAACTAAGGCGAAAGAACCTCATTTCGGTGCTTTCTTGGAGATAACTATGTAGAGCGTTTTGCGCTGAAAGCCGAGCGGTAATGAGTATCTTATTTGAAGAGTGAATGGATCATTCCTTAGTTCATGGGAATAGAAAGATCCGTTTTATTAAGCAGACAAAGACACACACAAATGGGTGCGAAGTCTCCACATCCCACTCAGTGCTGTCACCGTGGATTGCTGATGCATAAACAAATCATTAACCTGATGATGAATCGAGTCGTTCATGGAAAGCAGCGTGTTCCGATGGTTCCCGTTTAGAGTGAAGGAGTTATTCGGTCGAAATCCGGCCCCCGGACGATGTTCTGAAAATGCTGCTGGTCCGAATATGTTTGAGCGCGCAAAAATCATGTATCCAACAGATTCAGTGGAGCGCTACACCAGTGCAATCCCCTCACACCAATGAAAATGGTTTGTCGCTGTGTGTGTACCCTTCTGGTGGTTTCCCCAAATGAAACCAATGCTAGACCACAACAGTCACAAATGTTCGGTTTGTGAGGGTGTCACGCGGTGATATGTTGTGGAACCTCCTTGCAGAGTGGTTATCATGTATGAAGCAGACATTAGAGGCGTACTGATAGACGATATAACAGTCAGCTTGGCTAGTTGCCGTAGCGCCAGGTGAAAGTTCAAGGTGCAAGGAGATGATCCAGAAGGGGTAGTCTTGGATGTGCTAGTGGTCAAAAGGCAGGTGGCAAGTAGCATAAGTGGAGAGGTAAGCAAGCGGTTAGAGGCAGGTAGCAATCAATAGGCAGAGTCCGGTGAAACGGTCCATGGTCGATAGGGTGGGCAGCAAACAAGGATAGTTGATAGTAGGGATGGGCTGGCGGTTCGATCCGAACATGAGTTCGATTCGAACATTGCCCGTTTGGCCGTTCGGCGAACTTCGAACTTTTCAGGCCGTTCGCAAAAAGTTCTAAAAAATAAATAAAAATATTTTGAATTTTTTTAAAAAAAATGCTTAAAAAATCCTAAAAAATCTATAAATAAAGAGACTCTTCACTGCAGAATATTATAAGCAACAGTTTATTAGATATTGAATTAAAACGGGAATATTTTTAACATTGAAGCCTATGGGATACAACAATCTTGTTGCTAAAACATCAGGCAGACGAGGCCCTCTAATCAGGCACTGTAGAGGGCAGCCCGCTGGGGCCTCCCAAGAATCCCTTGAGGAGCATGCGGCTGCCGGATAACAGAGCTGCGACTGTGCGGGCTAGCCGGCCGGGTGCATGTGGCAGAGAGGCGGCGCAGGGAGGGAGCCACTGCACCTGCAGCCACGGCAGACCCCCTCCCCACAACCAGGATCCAGGGAGCCTCCACTGACTGACCGCCAGGCTAAGGTAAGGCGACACATTTCTAAAAAAATAAAATCCGAGGACATTTTTAAATGTCCCAAGGAACATAAAATAAAACTTTTTTTTTCTTTCTTTCAAATACTCACCTGATACCTGGATCCACCAACAAGCGCAGCCTCCCGTCTCCCATGCTGTTAGAAGCTGCATACACCTGCGCGCTGTGTGCAGCTTCTGAGAAGATACGCTATTAGTGTAGAGGGAGCGATGCAAAATGCGCAGCCGGCTTCCTCGCTACACTAATAGCGTATCTTCTCTGAAGTATACTTGTTACTTACCCTGCTTGTTCTGAGGACCCGATCTGTTGCTGGCCTTGCCTGACATTTGACTATTCTCTCTGTGTACTCCCTGCCTGTTCTGTTTGCCTCCTGTTGCTACTCGTGTGCGCCGATTCTCACCATATACAGTAGTGCAGTACAAGTGCCTAAACTAGGGTTCCCACCTGTCCGGTTTTGACCCGGACCGTCCGGGTTTGGAGTCATGTGTCCGGGTTTGACACGCTCTGCCACCCGGACACATGACTCCGAGCCTCGGAGAGGTTATACTTACTTTCCTGCGTTCCCCCGGTGCCGCGGTCTTCTCCTCCCGTCTGTTTTTTCAACTTGAAGTGGGATTGGATGGTCCGCATCATCACGTGTCGTCCTCTCCGCCTTCTCTGAGCCGCTGTCAAGTCGCGCAGGCGCAACGGGCTCACGTTCTCACGTGACAACAACATTCACGTGGTTGCTCGTGCGGCTCCTACTCCTCCTGGCTGGGCAGTGACAGTGCTGCTGCGTGCGTGGTCTTGCTCTCGTCAATCTCGCCAGCCCAGCAGCTGCTCTCCATCCACTGACTCTCACACTCTGATGCCGCCGGTCAACTCAAGCAGGTTCTGAGCCTCTGACTGAGACGCCGACAGGACGGTGGATAGCAGAGTAGTCTACTCAGTCTAAGCCCATATACCAGCTGCCAGTGCTATACTACCATCATTGTGCCATAAGCCCATAAGAGTGTGCCATAACAGTGTGCCAGCCTTTCCAGTCTGCCATGCATAATACCAATGTGTGCCATAACAGTGTGCCAGCCATACCAGTCTGCCATGCATAATACCAGTGTGTGCCATACCAGTGTGCCAGCCATACAAGTCTGCCATGCATAATACCAGTGTGCCATACCAGTGTGCCATGCATAATGCCAGCCTGCCATACTACCAGCCTGACATGCATAAGACGTGCCACATTATATACACATAATGTAAATATACGCATAATGTATACGCTACAAAAAAATGTCCGCCCAAGCCAAACACTAGAGTGTTCGGGTTTGGCTTGAAGAAAAGGTGGCAACCCTGGCCTAAATGTTGCTGACCCGGTTTTGTTATAACAACTACTCTAGCTCTGCGCCCCTGTCTGGTATATTCCGCTGCTTGTTACTGCTGGTGCGCTTCCATCCTGCCATATACTATAGCGCATTACAAACATATATTGATCTCAGTCTGTGGTGTATATTGTTGGTGCTGTCTCCCTGGCCTGTGTGGCTGCTAGAGGTTAGGTTTAGTGGTCCCGAGTCCCGACCATCCTAAGGATCTGAGGATTAGAGGTCTGTTACCAGGGATCCTACCAGGTCTGTCCTGGGGAATCATTACAAATATGCAGTGAACGCTGCAGCAAATGTTAATGCTCATGCAATTTTAATGCACCTGTTGTTACTTTCATCCAAAAGCTGCATAAGTTTCACCATAATTTAGCCAAAAAATCACTAAACTTGTTCTGCGTGTCCTAAAACGTCTCCTCTTTTCATACAGGCTGCCGCCCCAAGCAGTTGTTTATGAATAGATTAAAGGAAAACCATTTACCGTCATTTGAAATGTCAATTTTTTTCTTTTTAAATGTTTCTGTACATCCTACAAATCCGCCACTTCACGGGCAGGTTATGGGGACCTCCTAGGCACGATATTTGAAGGAATTTTTCGTTTTTATTCTTAACCTTTATTTCATGGAAAACTCACTGTTCCTTTAACCACTTCAATGCTAAGGACGCGCTCAGCGCGTCCTCAGCATTGCCCCTGGTATGCGGAGGACGCGCTGAGCGCGTCCTCAGCATTGGGGTCAGCGTTCGGGTCGGTACCGGCCGATCGCTGGCCCCTCCGGTGCGGGCTGACATCCTGGATGTCAGCCCGGCATCCGGAGCAGTGGCCGCCATTGTTATGTGTCATCGCGCCCCCGCGATGACACATAATTCAGGCGCCCCCCCCGCATGTGCGGAGGAGGCGCCTGAAAGGGAGGGGGGGGAGGTTCTTCGGACCTCTCTCCCTCCCGATCGGCGGCTCACAGGGGCTTAACCCAGGCATCATTTGGAAGGGCACAGCCTGCCCTTCCAAATGATGCCTGGCATTAACCCCTGGGGAGCTGGATCGCAAATCGGCGCTGAAAGCGCCGATTTGCGATCCTTCCCGGGAGCTGGCCGACATCTTGGATGTCGGCCAAGCTTCCGGGAACTCCCCCAGAGGACTTGGCGTCATCGTGCGCAGCACGATGACGCCAGTCCTAGCATTAACCCCTAACTGCCACGAAGTGTGGAGATAGGGAGTTCAATGAACTCCCTATCTCCCGATCCGTGGCAGTTAGGGGTTAAATTTTGATATCGTTGGATCGGCCAGAGCATGGCCGTTCCGATACCAAACATGAAAGTAAAAAAAATGTAAAAAAAAAATAAAAAATAAAAATATAAAAAAAAAATTAAAAAAAAAATTAAAAAAAAAAAAATAAACACTTTTTTTTTTTGTTTTTTGTTTTGTTATGCAGCAATATTGTTCCCATTTCAATTATAATGTGAACAATAATGCTGCATTAACGATTTTTGTATGCGGTGCGTTTGTTAAAAATGGTGTCATTTTCCCCAAAAAAAAATGTAACGAGACCCCATCTCTAATTTTTTTTTAACAAGCGCACCCCATACAAAATATAACCGCAATTGCTCGCCATGTTAAAATGTGGAAAAAAACACTTTACACGCTGTAAATTATTGAAAATCATATTTTATTGCATTTTTTGTTATAATATACAAACATCACATAACGTATACATATAATAATGACATATTATGAATCTACCGAGTCTGACGGAAAGAACGATATATAATATGTCGATGTCATATACTAAAATAAGCCTTCAAAACAGGTTTTAAACATGATGCGCAAAACAGGTAAAAAATGACCTCAGCACAGGGGCGGGAAAAGCCTCAGCAGCGAAAGGGTTAAAAACGTTTTTTTTTTTACTTTTTTTCCTTGTTTCCTGTCCCCCAGGGCACTACCCGGACCCCCATACACCTTTTATGGCAAATATCTTGCATATATGCCCTCTTGCAGGGCACTCTAAAAATCTAACGTTCGAGTCCCATTGACTTGCATTGAGTTCGGATCGTGTTCGCGTCCGAACTCGAACTTTTGAAATTGTTCGAGTTCGAATGCGAACCGAACACAGGGGTGTTTGGCTCATCCCTAGTTGATAGCCAAGCAGGGGTCCCGTACCCAGTTAATCCAATAATATATATATATATGTATGTATAGAAAATCAACAAGCTCATCAATAATAAACGAGCAAAGGCTCACTGTTGCCAGCGTTCTTATAAACACTGCCACCACCATGACGCCATCAGCCTGCGCTCCGGCATCTGATTGGGTGTGTCTGGCTGCGGCTGCACACTTCACTTTACAGCCTGGCACCAGAGCAGGAGGATCGGCATGCAGCGTCTCCGAAAATGGTGCGGCATGGCTGCGACCCGGGAGGGAACCCGAGATGCTGAGCCATACACAGGACTGCCACCAAAGAAGGGACCCAACGGCTTCATTAAAACCACCACATTGAGCAGAGGGGGGAGTCTGGAGGCCAGATGATGTATGTGTCAGAAGGTCCCGAGACAGTTCAACAGCACAAGTGGCCTACCAGGGTTGGCCATCACTGGGATACAGAATGATGCTGTTATCCCGGGTGCACTGACTCCCAGACAACTCTACTTTTCCATTATCAACACATTGAGATTGGGAAGTGAGACAGTGTCACGTCCCACGCCGTTCTGGTCCCCTGGTGCCCAGCAGCGTCTTCCTCGCTGCTTGCTTGCCGGGCGCCGAATGAAATACAGGGCACTTGCGGTCATATGATATGGTCATGGGCGGGGCACAGCATGACGAAAATATGAAAAACTCATAAAAATTAAAAACAAATTGAGCCGAGAAACAAAAACCGGCCATCCGAAAATTCGAATCGATCCCAAATTACGAATCATGGTAAAATACTGAACGGCCCGAAATGAAAAAAATAATGGAACAAAATGATCCGAAATGATCCGAAATTAATCATGTCTACTCCTCAGTCTGAATAAATTCTATGCATCCAGTAAAACGTGGTTGATCTGGCAATCCTAGTCCATGGGGAATAAGGAACCCATCCAAGTGCATTGGGCACCTGTAAGGCTATTTATACCTGTCCTGGGTAGCCCTGATCAGCAAAAGCTTGCAATATGAGTAGTCTCTGCTCATGAGGTCTCAATCGTGTTCAGTTTGCTTCTAGATAGTAGATACGTCTTCAGACGCATTTCGCCATCCAATAGCCTATTTCAGCACTAGATGAGCCCTATATAAGTGAATAAAATGCGAGGACATATTCCACTTGTATTTTATCAGTGCATCCTCTGATCGCTGTGCAATGTTTCTGACATTTCGGGTATGAAGCGGATCAGTTACCTGAGAAACCTTTACATTAAGATACAGATCACAGAAAAGCTTTTAGTGGATACTTTAGAATTTTCTGCAATAAATGTATTTAGATCTGTAATTTTTCAGGCATGTGGCAGAATATTTCATGTCATTTGTCTCAGGGCCGACGGCCTTTTATTCTAATCTGTTCCAGGTCGGTTGAATCTCAGAAATAGGAAATTATAGTCATTTATTGGGGTTAACGTGCTTTATACACAATATATGCCTCACTCAAAATTCCATTTTTCTATTCAGAAAGCTGTGAATTCGCCAAATACTGTCGAACTGACAGCGAAATACGGTGCAGATTGCCACAGATCAGTGCAATATGACAAATCTAAAAAGGGGAATCCCACAGGATTCAATGTAAAATATTATTATCCCTTTTATTTTTTCATCTGTTTGTTGTTTTTATTTTCAGCAAAAAGTCATTTTATTTATTTTTTTGGACATTTTTTGTATTTTTTTTAGGTGAAATGTTTGATTCACATTTTTTTTAAAGGCATTATTTTTCTTTTCTGTAATTTTTTCTGTATTTTTTTTTTAGGAACTTTTATATTATTTCCACACACTTTTATGCTTTTTTATTGTTTTAAACACCTTTTGAAGAACAGCAGAGTTCAGGCTTTTATTTTCCCTGCAGTTCAATGGCGTTCGGCAATCTGTTCGGCGGTCTTTGGTGGTGGTCTGAGAGCTGATCGGGGGCATTCTGCGGGCTGATCGCCAGTCTTTGGTGGCGTTTGACAGCTCCACGTTCGGTACACTTTGGGGACCCTGCAGTGAATAGTGAATTCAGACGACCGTCATTTGAGAGCGGAAGGAACATCCATGAGAGTGGACGTTCCTTCCACTCTACGCCCGTGTGGCCACTGCACTGAGTGCAGTTAGTGCGCTCAGCGCTGCAAGGCTCCGTCATCACGCGTCCAAGCGCTTTGATGGAGAGGCCTGCTGCACGGACGCAGCACGGCTGCTGTTGCGAGCAATTCGTGAGCGGTAACAGCGTCTGGCTGGCCCTGTTGCAGCGTCGTAACGCTGCGACGGATGCCAGAAGCCACGTCGGTTCAGGCAAACCTAATGCGCTCGTCTGACACTGGCCTTAACCGCAAGGTCGGCGAACCGAAATTGCCGAAGTGCGCAGAACGAGAAAGCACTGAAATTTCAGGGCTTTCTCAATAACCCTATACATATAATAACAATTAATTGCAAATTTTGTATATTAAACTCCTATATAAAGAAGGAAAAATTATATCACTTTGCTATAATAATTTATTCAATAATGGTATAATAATTCTATTATTTTAACTTAAGATAATAATTCAATAATTGACATTTTTAACACAATCGCAATAACTGAAATTTTATCCCCATGACTTTCGTACGTTCCTTTTTTCCCTTTTTTTTATCAATTTGGCTAGTCCAACTCTCCTTTCCCAGATACTGGTTACAAGGATTGGGGTGATCTGTATTTTGGTGCTTCGTTAGGGGTTAACCTCTTCAATACTTAGGTCAACTTAATTTGATCTTCAGAAGCTCATGCTGGGGCCTGACATCAAGTTACGTCGATCTGGTCTTATTCCAGAGCAATGCAAAGGAATTTTGTTTATCGCAAACTAAATTTGTACGCAAATGGGCTGAAGAATTTGCCCCTAAAGTTTCAGCACATCAAACCTATCAGCCGAGGTGCTGCAGCTGCTTGAACAGCTGGGACTCTGTCTCTGAAACACGGAGTCTCAGGTGATTGTAAATGGTGCCCCGGCTGTAGTAATGTAATTTAGCCAGCAGATGGCACTGTCTGCCTCGCCAATACAGTATGTGAGTTTACTGTAGGGATTCTACAACAGATTTATACCCATGGCCGGATTTGCACCTCTAGAGCCTATAGGCACAGAAATGCGAAGCGCCCCTACCCCCCAAACAAAAAAAAAACATGCCAAAATTACTATTTGAAAGAAGAAAGATATATAAATATATATATATCTCATACAGCGTAGGCGCCTATTTATAAACCAGATTACTATAGTGTTATGAAGTAGTTAAATTATAACTAATAAGTAGTGAGATGCTGCCCAAAGGGGTAAGCGCAATATACAGAAAAAACAACCAAAATCTGCATTAACCAAAAATGTAATTATAGATAGAACCTTTGTAGCGCATCAAAAATAGATTTAAAGGTAGACTTCGACAAAGAGGTATATCAAACATAAAGTGCTTCAGTCTTAAAGTGCTTCAATCTTAAAGTGACAAATATTCAATCAATGTACACATATAAAAGTGTAATGTGCCATAGAACACAGTAAAGTGCAACAATATATAAAATTCCAGCAGTGCGATGGGTATAAGAGAGTCTATAAAGTGCAACAGTGTCCGACTGTGCAAAATGTGCAAATTCAATGATATCCAGTACAACAGTATGAATACCAGTGGGAAAAATTCCTTAAAATTTACTTCTCTTTATGTTCAAGCGATGCACAAATATAGTCCTCCTTTCTTGGTCTGTGTATCTCTTGCCGTCTGTTTATAAGAGCCCAAGAAAAATCCCTGGCTCTAGGTTTAGGAGCTTCCAGCCATATAGAGGGTGGCGTGTCCCTTCTTAAATCTTCAACTCTGGTTGCGATGGCTACAATAAGATAATAGACAGCGCTCCCATAGTATATTCCCGTATTATGATAAAAAAGAGGTGATAATGTATTGAACTCACCAGATATGGAGCCTCTTCCACACAGGCTCACTCAATACAGCGTCAGGTACACTATGGTGGATACCCAGAACCTCTTCCCAACCGTCTGAGGGCCAGATATCAGGAGCTTCCAAGCGGTGGCAAGTATATATCCAAGGAGAGTAGTCAATAGAATATAAACCATATAAAATTTATTATGGAAGTCTTATGCTGTTCATGTGGTTCACATAATCCCATGAAAGGACTATAAAAGAGGACTTTTTTATTTTTGCTCTTGTTTGGAGATTTTTTGGACAATAGTGCACCCAATATACCGACTGAGGAAGGCTGTTAATGCCGAAATGCGTCTCGGTAACGCATCTGTCCATTCTTTAATATGCAATTGATTTTTTAATTAATTAATTTTTAATACATAATAAATTTGATATGGTTTATATTCTATTGACTACTCTCCTTGGATATATACTTGCCACCGCTTGAAAGCTCCTGATATCTGGCCCTCAGACAGTTGGCAAGAGGTTCTGGGTATGGAGAGCTTTGTACGTGAGCACCAGTATAATGAATTGGATTCTAAAGGAAACAGAGAGCCAGTGTAGAGATTGACAGAGGGGTGAGGTGCGAAAGGTGCAGGAGGTGAGGTGTAGGAGCCTGGCACAGTTGTTCTTTACAGACTGCAGAGTGAGAATCTGGGATCTCTAAAGGCCAGAGAGAAGGAGGTTACAGTAGTCAAGGCAGGTGATAATAAGAGCTTGGATGAGCATTTTAGTAGAGTCTGGATTAAGAAAGGGACCGATTGCGTGCAATGTTTTTTAGGTGGAAGTAGCAAGATTTGGTTAGAGACTGAATGTGAGGAGTAAAGGATAGATTGGAGTCCTAGAGGACCCTGAGGCAATGGAGCTTGAGAGGTAGACGTAATGGTGGCACCATTCACCTGAAGAAAAATTGGCACAGGAATGGAGCTTTTAGAGGGAGTGAAGATAAGAAGTTCAGTTTCAGAGAGGTTGAGCTTTAGGAAACGGGAAGTCATCCAGTCGAAGACAGCCGATAGGCAGGCAGTAACACAGTCCAACACCGGAGGAGAGAGATTGAGAGAGGAAAGGCATATTTGGGTGTCATCAGCATAGAGATGATATTGGAATCCATAGGAAGAGATGAGGTTGTCCAAAGAGGCAGTATAGATCGAGAAGAGTAAGGGACCCAGAACAGAGCCTTGAGGTACCCCAACTAAAAGAGGAACTGGTGGTGAAGAGACACCAGCGAAGGAGACACTGAAGGAGCGAAAAGAGAGACAAGAAGAGGACCAGGAGAGCGTGATGTCACTGAGGCCAAGTTGACGCAGCGTGAGGAGCAGGAGAGAGTGATCACCAGTGTTGAATGCAGTGGAAAGGTCAAGAAGAATAAGGAGGGAGAAGTGACCTTTGGTTTCAGCAGCAGTTAAATCATTAGTCACCTTGGTCAGAGCAGTCTCAGTAGATTGTTGGGAGCGAAAGCTAGACTGGTGCGGATCGAGTAAAGAGTTGGCAGCAAGCAAACCGGTGAGCTGGTTATAGATCAGACGTTCTAAGATTTTGGAGGCAAAGGGGAGCAGAGAGATGGGACAGTAGTTCAAGGGGAGGTAGGATCAAGAGATGGCTTTTTTAGAATGGGGGTGATCAGAGCATGTTTGAATACAGAGGAGAAGATTCCAGAGGAGAGGAAGAGGTTAAAAATATGAGTCAAAGCAGGGACAGTAACTGGTAGGACAGACCGAATAAGGTGTGAGGGGATAGGATCAAGTGGACAGGTGGTCGGGTAGGAGGACATGAGAACTGCAGAGACATCCTCCTCCAAGACTGGAGAAAAGGAAGATATAGTAGAAGAGGGGGCAGGGAGTGAGGGTGTCAGTGGGGTAGAATGGTTAAAGGAGGAGGGCAGTGAATGCAGCAGCATTGTTTGTTTTATACGTAAAAGCATATATTGCCTCTGCTGTGGAACAGAAAAAAATATTTTGCATTTACTTTTTTCATTTTTACACATAACATGGTCTTGTTTGGTATCATAGTATAGACTAGACTCTGACCTTTCCAATGACACCTTACTTAACCTTGTGAGATATTCAATTCAGGGATGCAGGTTCCAAAGTCCTCCTTTCCCTCCTTACTGTGGCACCACGGTCTAGGTTGTGAATTAAACAATGCGTTGCTTCACCAGAAACAAACTTGCTGGCAGTATGGTAATTGAGGTGAGTTAGTGCTGCCTCACTGTTCACTTTATAATTGTAAACTGAATAATAGTGCCAAGTTAGAAAGAAAAGAGAAAAATAATATTTTAATAGATATTTTATTTTTACATAAATCTAACCTGGTTATGTTTGGTATCACTGGAAAGGCTATAAGCAGACCTTTTCAATGATATCTCATATGTCCCTCTAGCCCTTAGGGCTCCAGAGGTACAGTGATCTGAATTATTGCAATTTTCTTTTACACACAGAGCAAGGCGCCCCCTTGTGGCAGGCGCCTGTATGCACATCTCTACTCTGCCTAATGGTAAATCCGGCCCTGTTTATACCGTATGGCTAATGTAAAACACTTCTCCTTAGAACTACTTGTACCGGACAGCAGTTTTATGGAAAAACACCTGGTACTGAACGGAATGGACGACCAAGAAGTAGATGGAGTTGTGAAGATCAGCTGATCATCCTTCCACCCATTTATGGAGATTCCAAAAGAATCTTCTGCAATTTCCTGTTATGTTCGCATTAGTTGCTGAAGTTATAATGTGTCTTTTTATGGTGAGAAACCAATTCAGCTCTTAGCTTACAAGTTGGAAAACTGTCATTCCAGTGTCATCAAAAAAAATGATAATCCGTTGGGCTCTCAATAAAGATTTCTGCCTGAAGCTGCTAGATCTGCAATATGCCCCATTGTATTATGTGAATTACATTGATTTATTTGTCTTCGTCTGGCTACAGCTGCGCAACAATAAACAAGCACTTCAATGAGACGAAAAATAATTCCTTTTTTTCCCCTTCTTTTTTTTTTTTTTAAACGTTGATTGCATTGTCATAAGATAAATAGCGACTTGTTAGGACCCTTGTTTTACATGTGGAATTCAGAACATAAAATTAGAAGGGAGTAGCCAGCCCCGAGTTCATTTTCAATAAAATGTATAAAATAAATACACTTAACCCTCACAGGCAATGTGTACTAAATCCTACTCTTTAAAGGGCCATTACCTCCAAAAAATGAAATGTCCTTATTGTGTTTATTTGATGTTGCTGATATCTTACATGTGTTTGTTTTTCTCTTGTTTGTTTAGTTAAGAAAATATTTCCCTGTATATGTGTCACTGGGTGCATCCATTGTGTGATATTTCCCTATATACGTGTCACGGGGCGCATCCATTGTGTGATATTTTCCTCTATATGTGTCACTGGGTGCATCCATTGTGTGATATTTTCCTCTATATGTGTCACTGGGCGCATCCATTGTGTGATATTTTCCTCTATATGTTTCACTGGGTGCATCCATTGTGTGATATTTTCCTCTATATGTATCACTGGGTGCATCCATTGTGTGATATTTTCCTCTATATGCGTCACTGGGTGCATCCATTGTGTGATATTTTCCTCTATACGTGTCACTGGGTGCATCCATTGTGTGATATTTCCCTCTATGTGTCACTGGGTGCATCCATTGTGTGATATTTCCCTCTATATGTGTCACTGGGTGCATCCATTGTGTGATATTTTCCTCTATATGTGTCACTGGGTGCATCCATTGTGTGATATTTTCCTCTATATGTGTCACTGGGTGCATCCATTGTGTGATATTTTCCTCTATATGTGTCACTGGGTGCATCCATTGTGTGATATTTTGTGTTGAAAAGATATTGGTGGGGCAGTTTACATCACTTGCTCCTCACTGTGTGGCTGTGGCCATAGAATGGAGTGAATGGATCAGTCACTGACTCACATCATTGTATTTTGTGGGATGTATTTAAAGGACACCACCAGGTACTAGATAAGAAGTATTTTTAAGCTCCCTGTTTTATCTCATTCAGCTCCCATCTGTTATCTTGGGTAGCTTGGAGAACAATAGACCTCCTGCTCCCTTCTCTAAACATTCCCTCCTTCACCTCATTAACCGTTAAATACTGTAAAAAATAAAGCATAGTCACAGAGTAAAACATTTGCACAGCTTTTGGTAAATGTTGCATCATGGGAAAAATACACAAAATGGAAACAGGGGATAAAAAACCTAATAGTATTTTCCTTTTTATATGTAATTACTTCAAACAAAGATAAATCAGCAGCTTGTGTTTTATAACGTGGTTTTATTTGTATTGCACAAGTAATAGTTACAGCCTGTGTAAATGGTAGTGTCCAACATTTGGCTTGGAATAGACCCCCACGTTCTGGACTCTTACAGGAGGCACTACGGCATATAGCTGTATTATCGGGTAGTTTTTGGGTGTTTTGTTAGTAATACACAAGTAATTTAGTTACAGCTTATGTCAGTGGGAGTGTCCCCTTAGGGGACATAAATTCAGCATTTGCTGCAAGGTCCCCAAAGTGCGCTGAAACGGGATCCACCGAACGCCGTTGAACGCCGCTGATCAGCCTGTTGAACTCCGCTGATCAGCTGCCGAATGCCGCCGAACTGGTTAGAAAAACCCCCCACAATTTGCAATTTTAAAAAAGCCGTTTAAAACAAAAAATGCATGAAAACGCATAGAAATAATGAAAAAGTTCCTATATTAAATAATAAAATGTTCTGTTACAGAATAAAAAAAACTGCATTAAAAAAATGGGAATTAAAAATTTTGCCGAAAAAAATCCAGAAAAATACTATTTTTTTTTTTTTAAAAAAAGCGTTTTGCTTCAAATGAAAATAATAAATGGTTGAATAAAAAATCTAATGAAAATGCAATTTTTTTTTTACACTGAATCCTATGGGATTCACCTGTTTAAACCTGCCAAACTGAACCACCGAAAAACAGCGGATTTCACTGACATTTCTGTGCAGTTCTGTATTCTCAGAATAGATTAACCATTACTTCTCTATGGGACAATTTCACTGCTGCCAAAGGTCGCTGAATTGAGGCGATCTGAGACGAACTGCACTGTATTTCGCTGGCAATTCACCAATATTTGGCGTGAATAGCCGAATTCGGTGACAAGTTCGGCCTTTGTTGAATAACCCTTCTTGTGGATTTGCTGAGCGTGCACTTGTAATGTGAAGATGTTGCACTTGTAATGTTGCACCTCACTCTATTTTTTTTTATTTCTTGTTCCTGCCTTTTAATTCCTTGACCTACCACTTGATGAGCTAATCCAGTGGATCCCAACCGCGGTTCTCATTCAAGTACCCCCAACGGGTCAGGTTTGCAGGATATGTGAAGCGCAGCACAGGTGATATCATTTGCTGCTCAGTGATTGCAGGATTCAGTCTGCATTTCCCCAAGGCAATCCTTAAAACCTGACCTGTTAGGGGGACATGAGGACCAGGGTTGGGAACCAATGATCTAATCTCAAGGTATCACGTCCAATCAAACCTAATTCTTTTTATTCCAAACTGGATGATATCTCCATCGAAAAAGGAGCCCAGCACTGAACTTTTTTGCTCGTCTCTCCGAAACCATGACTTCCTTATTTTATGTTGCTGGACCAGATGACAGGAGAAAATAAATGTAATCTATGTTTAGGCAAATAAGTGTTTGCCTGGATGAAAATTAATTATCTCTGTTTTCTGCATAATGCTATTTGCAGAGATTACCCACTCTTACATTTACTCTCTAGCGAATCAAAATGAGATCATTAACCTCACCTTCTTACTTTTCAATTTTTTGCTTCACGTACTACAAGGCGCTCATTAATCAAACCCTCAGCTGTGCACATCAAGGATCCCATCCAATGGGCAGCGTGCCACGTCTACGCACAGGGGGAGAAAAAAAACGCAATGCCATTTCAATGAGTACACCTTGGCGCATGCTGTGTTATTCTCTTCATTTTACGTGTGTTAAAGAATAAACGCCATGTTCAAAACCCTTTTTAAAATGACATTGAGATCTTAAAAATCACAACTTTTTAAAATTGTAATTGAGTATAGACTTTGATGATTGTTACCGTGATGGTACCTACCATCACTGGTGCATCTGGAGAGGGCTGTGGTCTTGCCTCCTGCCCAGCGACTATGGCCCATGAAAGAGACCATTGGAGAACTGGTGAACCTTTTAAATATATTTGTCTTTTCACGGTTTTAAAAACCTCCAGTTAACTAAAGATTTCTGATGTCTGTGTATTATTCACTTATGTAGATATTGTAGAGTCTCCTGTTATGTATCCGGTGTACATTCCCTCTATTATCTAACCCCTCTCTGTATAGCGTATATCTCTGTATTACTATCCTCCCTGTATAGTGTAATTCTCTCTAATAGAAAATATTCCTTTGTTTTACCTACTTTACCCCTCCCCCTTCTCCTCCCAGGAGGTCCCATTGTTTGAAGGTCCCATTCCCTGTGCAGTTATTTGATCTGTGATGTTAATTGTTTGGTTGTATTCATGAAGGGGCTTGTTCCTTGACTGTGTAGCTGTGTGTCTGTGTGAATTAACAGTTGGTCTGCTTTTGAATTTCAAAGGGTTGCATCTTTCCTTCAGCTGCGGTTAAAGTTTGGGTGGGCTGTTTGGGAAGATTCTCCAGCGATGGTGGGGACTGTGTTACATGGAAGAGAGCCCACTGATGGAGGTACTCAGGGTACAGTTGCTCCGTTACAGTTACTTATTCTGAATCTCATCAATAACTCAACTAACACCTTTTAATTTAGGAATTTGTGGGACCCTGACACCTAGCTGCCCCCATTATTTTATGGAAGAACACTCAATCCATAGCATAAGGAAGCTCAGAGATCCTAACCATCTTAGGGCAAAAAATGCTAGCAAGTATTTAGCAAATATATGAAGGAGCCCTAAAAAGACGCCCACACACCCTGAATATATGGAGGAACCCCTAAAAAGACACCCGCACACATTGAATATATGGAGGAACCCCTAAAAAAACGCCCACACACCCTGAATATATGGAGGAGCCCCTAAAAGACACCCGCACACCCTGAATATATGAAGGAGCCCCTAAAAAGGCACCCGCACACATTGAATATATGGAGGAACCCTAAAAGACATCCACACAACCTGAATATATGGAGGAGCCCCTAAAAGACACCCGCACACCCTGAATATATGGAGAAACCCCTAAAAAGACACAAGGACACCCTGAATATATGGTGGAACCCCTAAAAAGATACTCGCATGCAATGAATAAATGGAGGAGCCCCTAAAAAAGAGAACCGCACACCCTGAATATATGGAGGAGCCCCTAAAAAGACGCCCGCACACCCTGAATATATGGAGGAGCCCCTAAAAGACACCCACGCACCCTGAATATATGGAGGAGCCTCTAAAAGACACCCACGCACCCTGAATATATGGAGGAGCCCCTAAAATGAGCAACATTTGAATAGAAAATAGATACATTAGGATAGAGTAATTAAGTCCTAACACATATTTCCACATGCCCCTCCTAAAATGAGATACAAGATACATTGTCATGCATTCTTAAGAGGTTTAATAGGAGAAAAGAGGGATGATTATTAGAAGAAAACATTAAGTTTAAAATTGGGTAAAATTGTGTAATGTGATTATGAACCTCGTCTCTTAGATTCTGAAAAGCAGCAGCTCCAATTCCTTTTTATCTTGAATATCTCTGATTGCTTCTTCACATTTCCTCCACTTTCAGCACCTCGGCCAGCATCCCACGCGTCTTCAATTAAACCAATGCATTTGACGTTATCCCAGCAAAGAGCTGGTGAGTTTGAGTGACACAAAGAGCGCATCCAATATAGAATAAACTGCCCCATAAAATGAGGGACCAGTTTCATATTTAGCTCGTCGGATGAAGACGCGGGCATGTTGTTTGCAAGCTGTACGCTTGGAAATTGCCACAGCAGAAATACATTTGTATTCTGCCAGTTTTCCGACGACAAAGTAAGCTCACGTGGCTTCCTCGCACTTGGGAAAGTCATTAAAGGTGTAAAACTGCAATTATTAGACGAATAAATGAATCGGAGAGCACGGGTTCAATTTAAATGGTGCTACAGGAAAGACGAGAGGTCACTTCCATGAGTTATTATTAGAATTTTCCGCAGGCATCTAAGAAACCACCGATTCGTCATCTGTTGACAACGGACTGGTATTCTGCTAACAAGAGTCATTTATTTGCTGATGAATCAATTCTGGAAGGGCTTCAGAAACATTCGGTATGATCTGGCAAACACCGGCCCACGGTGGTGGGAACAATGACATGTGTGATTAAGGGACAGAGTCAAATGTGTTTTCATAAGGTCTTGTAACAACAGCAGGGAATTTTATTGCTCAGGAATAGTTCCTTTGGGAATATCTGGGATTCTGTCTGCGTTGATTGTAGAATGTCATTGACACAAGGAGGCATTGATTGTTTACCAGGAAACAGTTCTAGACACATTAGAATTTCTAAGCATTATGTATGTGATAATTACCCCTCTGTTAAAAGGACATGTTACTCATCCTGACCACTTTATTTTTTTAACCCCTTCACTACCGAGATCGAGATATCTCGACATGGTGCCTTTGAAGCCGAGATATCGCGGCCTTCTTTTTTCACACAGTGACATTCTTAACCCCATTCACTACCAAGATCGAGATATCTCGGGCTTCAAAGGCACCATATTGAGATTTCTCGATCTTATTTTTTCACCCAGTGACTTTCTTAACCCCTTCACTACCAAGATCAAGATATCTCAGGCCTCCAAGGCATAATCTGGAGCCCCGATATTGAGATATCTCAATCTTCTTTTTTCACCCAGTGACTTTCTTAACCCCTTCACTACCAAGATCGAGATATCTCGGGTCTCAATGGCATAATCTGGTGCCTCTTTATTGAGATATTTCAACCTGATGATCGGCAGCCCAAAAGCAAATTAATTTTGTTTGTTGTAAACAAATTTAGTTTGCTTTTGGGCTATAGAAGGTGCCCCCAAAGTTTTAACCCTGTGGGCATAATGCCCAAAGAGCTAAAACTGTGTAAAAATTGTCTGATTGAATGTCCTGACATCGGACATTCAGCGACCGATACAGTTGCAGCTTGTGTTCCCTGCAACGACTGTAACTCAGTTTGGCAGTAGATGGTGCCATCTACTGGCAAAATCTGTTAGTACAGTAAGAAATACACTGGGAATATGCCCAAATATTTCTTACTGTATAATTAATTAAAAATCGTTTTTCAAAAAAACACTGGTTTCTGAATTTGTTTTTTGGAAAATCATTTGGTAGTGAAGGGGTTAAAGTGGTCAGGTTGTGAGGAGTGCCCCCCTCTTCTTCCCCCACCCCGTTCTAGAGAAAATGCTGATTTAGGAGGAGGAGTAGTTTTCTCCTCCCCATCCAATGGCACCAGCAGCCAAGATTTTAAACTTCCTGGTTGTCGGTCACCAGATCAGTCACACAGAGAGAGTACCGACGTCACTTTGCCTGAGACCAATCATTGTAGTGATCGGTCTCGGAGAGGGATCAATGCATCAGAGCTGTGCATGCGTGCAAGCTCTGATCCATCGCTGTGCGCAGGCGCTACAGAACCTGCGTGCAAGTCTGCGGCACTGTGCAATTTGCTGTTCCCATTCTACGCTAGGCTTGTGCATCGATTTTTTTTTCGGTTCGATTCGGTTCGATTTTTCGGATGTTTAAACTTTTCCATTCGGCTCGTTTCGACCGATTTCTGTTTCGATTCGGTTCGGCTCGATTCGTTTTTCGTGTACATTTTTTTTCGGAATATCGACCATTTTTCGTATTTTCGTGTCACTTAGCTCGTTTTTTGTATCGACTTTTCGTAAGTTCGGAAATTTTCGTTTTTTCGGAAAGTCTGTTCTCCTCGTTTCAAAGCAATAAATTTCGATTTGACACATTTCAAGTCCATTCGAAAATTCCGAAAATATTTCGTTTCGGCTCGGAAAACTTTTCGGATCTGCCATTTTCGGATCTAAAAATTTTCGGAAATTCGGCCGCATCTGAAAACACGAATCGGGAAATTTCGTGAAAATTCCGAAATTCCGAAACCCGAAACGCACATCCCTACTCTACGCATGTTGCGTAGGAATGCAAATTGTGTTAGATAGCTGCAGGGACTTCTAGGTTCAGGGGTTCCTTGAGTTGAAGAGGAAGATCTGCATGCGGCGAGAGAAAAAGGTGCGTAAAATAACCTACAATTAAAAAAAAATAATTAGGGAGAGGCTGTCAGAAGCATCTGCCCAACTATTTAAAATGCAGAAACAAGAGAACTGTATATTTAATGCACTATCCCTTTAAACTCGCGCCTTACAAGGAATCTCGCCCTGTAATTCTTTAATCCAGTCTCGGCTTTCTTTAAAATCATAAAATAAAATAAAAATACACCCTTTCAGCCTGAGTGAATTTATATTCTAATCGCAAAGCTTTGTAGTGACCGAGCTTACAATTTTTTACTTCCTGTTGGATGATTGCTTTTAATTATGTCCCTAGCTGGGCTAATGGCGGGTTAGATCGGTTCCGCGAGGACGCCAATTACAATCTTTAAAGCATTGCGCTGCTGTGGGAAATTGCTTTGCCAGCATTACTTTACATGGTGCAAAAATAAACTCACAGGAACCTTACATGACACGCAGTTACAAGCGAAAGGTCATAAAAACTGTACAAATCGTGTGTAATGCAGTACGTTAATACCATTCACACATGAAAGTGGTTATGCTATGCATAAAACACATATTAACACGGGTTAAGTGATGTCGGTGATGGTGACCACTGGTAGCAGATGGCTGGGAGGTACGTTTCCCAAGATACTCAGGTAAATAAACGTGGATTAAACAAGGAACACAATCGATCAGGGCACTAATACTTAATAAAATGTGTATACTTTTTAACACAAGATTACATATGTGTTCAACTATCTATCAAATATACTGTGTATGTATATATATATATATGCCGTGTTAGTCCAATAAAAAATGTAACGTTAGTCCAATGAAAAAGCTATCACTACGTACTGCTATACTCTTGATTTATATATACAATACATCAGGGCTCAAAATTTCAAGTCCTAAGCTACTAACCAGGTAATAAGAGTTACTCGCCACCACTTGCTCCACCTAACCTTTGCCCAGCCCTTAACTCTGGCCCTAAACACACCCCCTTAAATTATTTTATGAAATTACTCTGTTAAAGGTTTTATCTAGAAAAATGTTACAAAAATAACATTAATACCCAGACATCAGACACCAGATACATGTATACCCAGACATCAGACACCAGATACATGTATACCCAGACATCAGACCCCAGTTACATGTATACCCAGGCACGGGGGCGGATCAACAGGGCAATCCCCCCCCCCCTGAAAATATTATAGACCCAGCATTTTCCCCCCCTCCCCCGAGCTGCATTCGCACTAAAGGCAGGGCCAGACATAAAAAGGGTTTATTTTTGGCCGGGTGCCATTTCACAGCGGTATGTCTGTAGCTTTTTTTTTTTCTTTAGTTCATAGGACGGAGGAGGAATTTCTCTCCATCTCCAGTGCCTGCACGCAGCTTCCCCGGGTGGTCTGTGTCATGTGACGCAGGAGACCCGGAAGAAGAAGTGACATGGAGCCGATACAGTAACTTGCGCATGCTCACTCAGGGACCGAAGACAACAGGGAGTGAGGCACTCAGACACTGATGTCCTGTGTATGTGTATAATTCGGGGGGTCTGCTGTCCTTTGCATATAATTCTGGGGGTCTGATGTCCTGTGTATATAATTCTGGGGGGTCTGCTGTCCTGTGCATATAATTCGGGGGGGGGGGTCTGATGTCCTGTGTATTTAATTCTGGGGGTCTGATGTCCTGTGTATATAATTCTGGGGGTCTGCTGTCCTGTGCATATAATTCGGGGGGGGGGGTCTGATGTCCTGTGTATTTAATTCTGGGGGTCTGATGCCCTGTGTATATAATTCTGGGGGTCTGATGTCCTGTGTATATAATTCTGGGGGGCCTGCTGTCCTGTGCATATAATTCGGGGGGGTCTGATGTCCTGTGTATTTAATTCTGGGGGTCTGATGTCCTGTGTATATAATTCTGGGGGTCTGATGTCCTGTGTATATAATTCTGGGGGTCTGCTGTCCTGTGCATATAATTCTGGGGGTCTGATGTCCTTTGCATATAATTCTGGGGGTCTGATGTCCTGTGTATATAATTCCGGGGGTCTGATGTACTGTGTATATAATTCTGGGGGAGTCTGCTGTCCTGTATATATAATTCTGGGGGTCTGCTGTGTATATATAATTCTGTGAGTCTGCAGTGTATGTATGTTCTGGAGGTCTGCTATGTGTGTATATATAATTATGGGCTCTGCTGTATATATACTGTATATATATATATATATATATGTATATACAGTATAATTCTGGGCTCTGCTGTGTATATAATTCTGGCGGTCTGCTGTGTATTTAATTCTGGGGGTCTGCTGTATATATAATTCTGGGTTCTGCTGTATATATAATTCTGGGGGTCTGCTGTGTATATGTAATTCTGGGGACTCTGCTGTGTATATATAATTCTGGGGATCTACTGTGTATATAATTCTAGGGGCTCTGCTGCGTATATAATTCTGGGGCTGTGATAGATAGAGATATATATCTATATCTATATATATCTCTGTAGCTGGTCTGAGATCTACTGCAGTGGCTGGTGAGTAGGGATCAGCGTTTGGTTCGGATCTCTTCGGAGTTTGAATCGAACATCGGCAGTTCGAAAGTTCGCAAACTTAGAAATTTTTTGGGACGTTCGGCAAAAGTTCGAATTTGTTTTTTAAAAAAAAGTATAAAAAATGCTTAAAAAATACAAAAAATCTAGAAATAAAGAGACTCTTTACTGCAGAATGTTATAAGCAACGGTTTAATAGATATTGAATTAAAACAGGAATATTTTTAACATTGAAGCCTATGGGATAAAACGTTCTTGTTACTAAAACATCAGGCAGACACGACCCTCTAATCAGGCACTGTAGAGGACAGCCAGCCGGCCACGGCAGACCCCCCCCCCCCACAACCAGGATCCAGGGAGCCCCCACTGACCACCAGGCTAAGGTAAGGCGACACCTTTCTAAAAAAAAAAAAATCCAAGGACATTTTTAAAAGTCCCCGGGAACATAAAATAAAACTTTTTTTTTTCTCTACCTGGCTGAATGTATTTAATTACATATATTAGATAGAGCAGAGCATATATATATTATTCTCTATCGGGTTCAACATTTCTTCTGGAGGGTAAGCCAAATGGGGGGGTGCATTTAGTTGAGATTGTCCACATGCCACCCCCCCATGTGCGTATGTGTATATATGGTCTGAGGTCTGTGGATGGGTGTATATATATATCTGCGTGTTGATATATACGTATATATAGGTCTGCGTGTTGATATATACGTATATGTCTGTGTGTGGTATCAATGCATCCCTACTCTATACACGGCGCTCCATGTCCCTATAATATATATGATCAGGGGTTACCTTTTTTTATATTTTTATACTATTCCTATTAAATTAACAGTAATTTTTGATGTATTTTATTCAGTAGAAACTTTTTTTTGCCTATATAACATGTGCTTTGTGAAAATAAAACGGTTTTGTGTGTACATTTTAATTTAGTTAGTGGATTCCTGTCCAGTGCGGTGAGAAGCAATCGTAATGCAGTGTAGACACGCTGCGAGGCGGAGCGGAGTGAAGACAAGCCTGCAAAATGTTTGCTTCTCTTCGCTGTGCATCGCTACACGCTCAGTGGGTCTCAGCCTTTATTCCCCCATCGCTAGCTTACCGAATCAGTTTGTATACTTGTTACTGACCCTGCTTGTTCTGAGGACCCGATCTGTTGCCGACTTTGCCTGCCATTTGACTATTCTCTCTGTATATTCCCTGCCTGTTCTGTTTGCTTCCTGTTGCTACTGGTGTGCGCCAATTCTCACCATATACAGTAGCGCAGTACAAGTGCCTAAACATTGCTGACCCGGTTTTGTTTTTTGTTATAGCTGCTGATGTAACTGAATAGATTGGGAATCTCTTCTGCATTACCAAAACCTCCACCACTGCACTCTTCCACAATACCTCAGAGGGGTTACGGTGTGAAGGCACTTGCTGCCACCAAAGGCACAATATTTGGGTGCACTGCCACTGACGCCTATACCAGATTCATATCATTTTAATATTGGACCGCAGGGTCCACCACTGCCTCTTCCACAATACCACAGAGGGGTTACAGTGTGAAGGCACTTGCTGCCACCAAAGGTAAAATATTTGGGTGCACTGCAACTGACACCTATACCAGATTCATATCATTTTAATATATGACCACAGGGTCCAACCCTGCACTCTTCCACAATACCACAGAGGGGTTACTTATGGTGTGAAGGCACTTGCTGCCACCAAAGGCACAATATTTGGGTGCACTGCCACTGACGCCTATACCAGATTCATATAATTTTAATATTGGACCGCAGGGTCCACCACTGCACTCTTCCACAATACCACAGAGGGGTTACGGTGTGAAGGCACTTGCTGCCACCAAAGGCAAAATATTTGGGTGCACTGACGCCTGTACCAGATTCATATCATTTTAATATTTGACCGCAGGGTCCAACCCTGCACTCTTCCACAATACCACAGAGGGGTTACGGTGTGACGGCACTGCTGCCAACACTACCGGCCCAATTTTAAAGCACCTATAGTTACTTTGATCCAAAGCCTGCATAAGTTTCACCATAATTTAGCCAAAAAAATCACTAAACTTGTTCTGCGTGTCCTAAAACGTCTCCTCTTTTCATACAGGCTGCCGATCCAAGCAGTTCTTTATGAATAGATTAAAGGAAAACCATTTACCGTAATTTGAAATGTCATTTTTTGGTTTTTAATTGTTTCTATACATCCTACAAATCCGTCACTTCACGACCTCCTAGGCACGATATTTGAAGGAATTTTTTGTTTTTATTCTCAACCTTTATTTCATGGAAAACTCACTGTTCCTTTAAAAAAATTTTTTTTTAAAACTTTTTGATCTTGTTTCCTGTCCCCCAGGGCACTACCCGGACCCCCGTAAACCTTTTATGGCAAATATCTAGCATATATGCCCTCTTGGAGGGCACTCTAAAAATCGAACGTTCTGGTCCCATTGACTTACATTGAGTTCGGATCGTGTTCGAGTTCGAACTCGAACTTTTGAAATTGTTCGAGTTCGATTGCGAACCGAACACAGGGGCATTCGGATCATCCCTACTGGTGAGGCACTGGCGAGTATCAGAGCCTGATTTACACAGGTTACGTAGGTTCAGTGCTGCCCAGGATCTGGCTGCTCTCAGTGCTGCCCAGCATCTGGCTGCTCTCAGTGCTCACCAGGATCTGGCTGCTCTTCAGTGCTCACCAGGATCTGGCTGCTCTTCAGCGCTCACAAGGATCTGGCTGCTCTTCAGTGCTCACCTGGAACAGGCTCTGACTTGTCACTGCGAACCCAACACCAGTTCTTAGCTAAAACTGTTTGAGTGCCCCCCCCCGAAACCTGTGCCTGGATCCGTCCCTGCCCAGGCATCAAAGCCCAGTGTGAGCAGAGCGAGAAGGCAGGGAATCTCCTCTCCACCCCCCCCCCCCGCCAGTGACAGTGACAAGCTGGGGCAGGTTAGGTAGCTGATCCCTGCCACCAGGGCCGTCTTTAATGTGGGGCAAAAGGGGCAGTTGCCCATGGCCCAGTCATTGTTTAGGGGACCAAAGCCGCTGCCCCTTAGGCCCGCGCATATTGTCTGTGGATGCAATCCTGCTGTGCGCCCAGAGGACACACGAGACTTCCGTATCCGGCTCCTCCCCTATTCCCCGTCACCATCGCCATCCTGGCCCCGCGCATTGCACACTGTGTGCACGGGGTTGGGAGCTGCTGCTGTGGAGAAGGAGCGAGGAGACGGAGTGATTGCAGTCTGCAGCCAGCGACAGATAAGAACAGATGGAGGTGAAGGGTCATTGGTGAAAGTGGAGTTTTTTTCAGCAGACGCTGCAGACCTTGAGAATGCTCGCTCCTCGACTTATGTCTTCACTAAACGCCACACATCATTTAATTCTCTCCCTTCCTCTCTCATGTTCCCTCTTTTGTTTACTTTTCTCCCAAGGCTGCCCTCCTGTCTGCTGCATTCTTCACTTCTTTCATGAAGGCAGCTTTAAGCTGGTGTGTTAGGGGGGGGCTATGTTTAAGGGTCACTGGAAGCTTTCTGTAGCGTTCACCTTCCATATTAACTCTTTTATTGCTGTGGAGCTCTCTCTATGATATACTCACAGACAGCACACACTACTGTGGTGAACAATACATTACAGTAAGTTTAAAGCTGGCCACCCCCCTAAAAATTTTTTTTTTTCAACACATTTTATTTATTAGCCTCCCCCTTGAGAAAATACAGATTTATTTGCCCTCCTGCAAACCACAATAAAAAAATTGTGCAGTGTGTATGAGCATAGCACAAGCTCCAGAGAACTAAAACTCTTACACATTGACTGCACATTACTGTATCAGAGCTCCACAACAATAAAACTCACAGTAATGTGCAGTGTGTGTCAGCGTATCACAGCTCCACAGCAATTAAACTCTCAGAAATGTGCAGTGTGTTTGAGTGAGTTTTATTGCTGTGGATCTCTGTGATACAGTGATACACTGCATATTGCTGTGAAGTTTATTGCTGTGGAGCTGTTATACGGTCATACACACCACACATTACTGTGATGTTTATTTCTGTGGACCTCTGATACAGTAATGTGCAGTGTGTATTACCGTATCAGAGGTCCACAACAATAAACCTCACATCAATATGCAGTGTGTATGAGCGTATCACAGAGCTCTACATCAATAAACATCATAGTAATGTGCAGCGTGTGAGTTTATCACAGAGCTCCACAGCAATAAAACACACACTAACGTGCAGTGTGTTTGAATGTGAGTTTTATTGCTGTGGAGCTCTGTGATAAGTCAGACGCAGCACATTAATGTGTATATTGCTGTGGAGCTCTGTGATATGCTCATACACACCGCGCATATCACAGGGCTCCACAGCAATAAACATCACAGTAAAATGAGGTGTGTATGTGAGACTAATATATTTCTAAAAGCTATGAATTATAAGATCATATGATTTTGTCTGTTTTAAAATCCGCAATTTATGCAGTTAATATTGTATCGCTTGCATTTTTTATATTGTGGGTGTCAGTAGGAGCCGCATGCTTGAGTTTCGCCTAAGGCCTCACAAAGTCTAGAGCCGCCTCTGCACACATTACTGTGAGTTTTATTGCTGTGCAGCTCTGTGTTATGCTCATGAACACTGCGCATTACTGTGGGGATGAAGAGCAAAATGATGTGGTGGGTGTGGCTTTCGGGCAGGGGGCCCAAGAAAATGTTTGCCCAGGGTCTAATCAATATTAAAGACGGGCCTGCCTGCCACTGTGCAGTCTGGGGAATGGGGGGCTGCACGGGGGCACCGTTGGAATACGCAGCACAAAATAATTTATTGGGCTGCCTGTGTGTGCATTTCCACTCGCTCTCACTTAATTTCCATTCGCCAAATGCGAGTAGGCGAGTGGAAACTTTGAGCCCTGCAGTACATTATGAAGCCAGGAACCATGAGCAAGCGGTGTCTTTAAACCCGAGTGTTTCCAGTTCAGCTCTTTTTTTATTTTCTAATAATTTTTTGGGGCGTAAATCTGATATTCAGCAAATCCACAGCATTACGTTAAATAACCATTTCAACATTATTTTTGCATTTCTGCTCATTGAACCTAAAATTGACATTTTCTTTGTGAATTCCCCACAATTCCTGGCAAATCAACTAAGCCTACACCCCCAGTCATACGAAGCTCGCATCCTTTAGCAGGATCTGCTGTACGTTTTATAGGTCTATATTAGTCTTAAAAGGTTTTTTTTTTTCTGGGGGTTTTTCAGCGAGACAATTTTGATGTTTTTTATGGGGAAAAAAATAGATTAAGAAAGGAAAAAAAAGATTTTAAAAGCCGAGCCAAATATATATGTGGCATATATTACCCGAAACTCGCATTTTGTTCTGTTTCTTGAAATTGCTTTAAATGACGATGAAATGTAGTTAGCTCGGTCCTCGGGGATGCTAGATGGTTTTTATTCTTAGTTACATATCTCGCAAGGCTTTCTGGGATATTCTGGGAGCTTGCCTCCTTCCCCTCACACATCCCACAGGACTGGACCGAATTCTATCTATCTATCCCAAAATAATGATAATACTGGGGGTTATTCAGAGAGCACCGAAATGTCACCGACATTTTTTATTCAGGTTTATTCAGGCGAATCCCATAGGCTTCAATGCTAAAAATATTCCAGTTTTAATTCAATATCTAATAAACCATTTATCAGTTTATTCTGCAGTAAAAAGTCTCTTCATTATTAGATTTTTTTTAGGATCTTTTAGGCATTTTTTGGGATTTTTTTCCAATTTTTTTCTGTATTAATATTTTTTTCTTTTTTCTGTAACATACCTTTTTATTATCATTTATTGGATCTTATGTGTAATTTCCAGACATTTTCATTCAGTATTTTTTCTGCAAACAGCGTTTCAAATTTCAAACTTTCAAGCGAACTGTGTTTTTTTTCACCCTGTTCGTCTGCGTGTCGGCTTTTTAAGGCGGCTGCTCTGCGCTGTGATCGACGGCTGCTCGGATTTTTGCGGCATGTTCGGCTTGGTTTGTGCGGCGGTTTCGGCGAGTGTTCAGCGAGTGTTCTGCAGGTTTGCGGTGAGTATTCCCTGCACTACGGGGGCCCTGCGGTGCTTGCTGAATACACCGCAGGGACAGCGAACTAGGAATCGCCGACTCGCCCTGAAGTGCAGGGAATGAAAAATCACCGAACGTGCGGTGACTTTTCGGATCTCTTTGAATAACCCTGTAAATCTATCTTTAGCTATATCTGTCTATAGCTCTATATATATCTGTACACTATATCAATCTATTTAGCTATATTTATTTATGTATATCTATCTACAGTATCTCTACCTATTGATATCTATATCTGTCCAGGGGCGTCGTAACGTGGGGGTGGGGGTGCGGCCCGCACCAGTTGACACCCGCCCTTAGGGTGACACCGTCACCCTAAGGGTGGGTGTTTCACCCTGCGCCGCGTGTTCGCTCCCTGCGAGCGTCCGAAGCTATGCAGCTCTGGCGCTCGCCTGGGGAAACACGTCACCAGCCGAGTTCTCGCGAGATCGCGGCTGGTCACGTGGCTCCCCCAGGCGAGCGCCCAAGCTCCATGCCGCCGGACGCTCAGAGGGAGCAGAACACGCGGCGCAGGAGGTGAGCTGGGGGCATTATCCATGAACTGGGGTAATATCCATGAACTGGGGGCATTATCCATGAACTGGGGCATTATCCATGAGCTGGGGCAGTATCCATGAGCTGGGGCAGTATCCATGAGCTGGGGACATTATCCATGAGCTGGGGCAGTATCCATGAGCTGGGGCATTATCCATGAGCTGGGGCATTATCCATGAGCTGGGGCATATCCATGTGCTGGGGCATTATCCATGAGCTGGGGCATATCCATGAGCTGGGGCATTATCCATGAGCTGGGGCATATCCATGAGCTGGGGCATTATCCATGAGCTGGGGCAGTATATCCATGAGCTGGGGCAGTATATCCATGAGCTGGGGCAGCATCCATGAGCTGGGGCATTATCCATGAGCTGGGGCAGTATCCATGAGCTGGGGCAGTATATCCATGAGCTGGGGCATTATCCATGAGCTGGGGCAGTATATCCATGAGCTGGGACAGTATATCCATGAGCTGGGGCAGTATATCCATGAGCTGGGGCAGTATATCCATGTGCTGGGGCAGTATCCATGTGCTGGGGCAGTATCCATGTGCTGGGGCATTATCCATGAGCTGGGGCATATCCATGAGCTGGGGCATTATCCATGAGCTGGGGCATTATCCATGAGCTGGGGCAAAATCCATGAGAGGAGCTGGGGCAAAATCCATGAGAGGAGCTGGGGCAAAATCCATGAGAGGAGCTGGGGCAATATCCATGAGAGGAGCTGGGGCAGTATAGCCATGAGAGGAGCTGGGGCAATATCCATGAGAGGAGCTGGGGCAATATCCATGAGAGCTGCTGGGGAATATCCATGAGAGCTGCTGGGGCATATCCAGGAGCTGGGGGCAATATACATGAGAGCTGCTGGGGCATATCCATGAGCTGGGGGCAATATCCATGAGAGCTGCTGGGGCATATCCATGAGAGTTGCTGGGACATATCCATGAGAGCTCCTGGGGCATATCCATGAGAGCTCCTGGGGCATATCCATGAGAGCTGGGGCATATCCATGTGTGCTGGGGGCAGTATCCATGTGTGCTTGGGGCAGTATCCATGTGTGTTGGGGGCATATCCATGAGAGCTGGGGCAATATCCATGTGTGAGCTGGTCTGGGGGCAGTATATCCATGTGTGAGCTGGTCTGGGGGCAATATATCCATGTGTGAGCTGGTCTGGGGCAATATATCCATGTGTGAGCTGGTCTGGGGCAATATATCCATATGTGAGCTGGGGCAATATATATCCATGGGTGAGCTGCTGGGGGGCAATATATAATTGTGAACTGGGGCAATATATCCATATGTGAGCTGGAGGCAATATATATCCATGGGTGAGCTGCTGGGGGCAATATATCCAGAGCTGCTGGGGGCAATATATCCAGAGCTGCTGGGGGCAATATATATCCATGTGTGCTTTCACTGCCTACGAACAGGCACCGTACTTGCTGGCAGTTGGCAAAAATTTGTGTGAGCATATGAGAGAGCTCCACAGCAATAAACCTTACAGTAATGTGCGCTGTGTATGAGCATTCAGTGTTATATCACCATAATCATCAAATACACCCCAGCCCGCTCCCTAAGGTCAGACAGTGACCTGCGCCTAGCTTCTCCCCGCATCACCTCTTCCCATGATAGACTGCAGGATTTCTCACGCGCAGCCCCCACTCTCTGGAACGCTCTCCCTCGTACTGTCAGACTTTCCCCTAACTTCTCTTCCTTCAAACGCTCCCTGAAAACGTTCCTATTTAGGGAAGCCTACCACCCAACTCACTGACGCAACCATCAATCACTCTCACCTTACAGTCCTCTCCTCCTGTTTCCAACCCCAACCCTCCTAGATTGTGAGTTCCTACGGGAATAGGGCCCTCATCTCCTCCTGTACTGTTTGTCAAATGTTGTTCAATGTATTGTAACCCTGTCTATACTGTGCCTATTGTACAGCGCTGCGGAATATGCTGGCGCTTTATAAATAAAGAATAATAATAATAATAATATATGGGAGTACTGATTTAGGAGTAAGAGTAGTTAAAAAAAAATCCGTAAAACTCGGGGGGTGACACCATAAATTACCGCACCAGGTGACACCAACCCGAGTGACGCCAATATTGTCTATCGATATATACTGTATTAACCACTTGGCTGCTAAGTGCACCTCCTGTGCTATGGACGCGCTGAGCGCGTCCTAGCACAGGAGGCAGCAATCAGCCGGGAATCCGGCTGATTGCTGGCCCCCCCCCCCCGGGGCCAGCTGACATCTAGCATGTCAGCCCGGCACTCCGGGACACCTGGGGAAGATAGATGTCATCGCGGCAGCGCGATGACATCTATTTCAGGCCAGTGCGGAGGAGGTGCCTGAAAGGGAGGGGGGGTCTCTCTCCCTCCCAATCGTCGGGGTCCTGCGGCTGAAGGCAGGCACGGTTTGGAAGGGCACAGCCTGCCCTTCCAAACCGTGCCTGCCTTTAACCCCTTGGGTGCCGGATCACTATTTGGCACCAAAAAGCGCCAAATGGTGATCCTCTCCAGGAACTGGCCAACATCTTGGATGTCGGCCAAGCTTCCGGGAATGCCCCCTGATGACTGGCATCATCGTGCATACCACGATGACGCCAGTCCTGGAGTTAACCCCTAATGCCACCAATGGTGGAGATAGAGGAGTTCATTGGATCCCCCTATCTCCTGATCCGTGGCAGCTAGGGGTTAATGTTTGGTATTGCTGGATCGGCCAGAGCATGGCCTTTCCAACGATACAAAACATGACCATGTATAAGTAAAAAATAAAAAATAAAAAAAAAATAAGCAAGTTTCGTTTATGTTTGATTTGTTAATGCAGCAATATTGTTCAAATTTCAATTATAATGTGAACAATGATGCTGCACTAACGATTTTTGTATTCGGTGCGTTTGTTAAAAATAGCGAATTTTTCCCTAAAAAAAAAAGTAACGAGACCCAATTTCTAATTTTTTTAACAAGCGCAACCCGTAAAAAAATATATAACCGCAATTGCTTGCATGTTAAAATGTGAAAAAAACCACACTTTACACATTGTAAATTATTGAAAATTCAAATTGTATTGCATTTTTTGTTATAATATACAGACAGGACATGACGTATACATATAATAATGACATATTATGAATCTGCCGAGTCTGCCGGAAAGAACGATATATAATATGTCTGGTCATATACTAAAATAAGCCTTCAAAACACGTTTAAACATGATGCGCAAAACCGGTAAAAATGACCTCAGCACAGAGGCGGGAACAGGCTCAGCAGCGAAAGGGTTAATATCTATCTATACATTATCTATCTCTATATCTATCACTAGCTGTCTATTAATATATATTGTATTAATATCTATCTATCCATCTATGATCTAGTCTTGATGTCCACAATTAAGAGAACTGGAGCACATAGATAATTAGGTGGATAAATCATTACTTTATGCAGAAATTTGCAAAGTATCAGGTATTAATCATACAACGACAGAATGGATTACTCTAGGGTTGAGGACTTTGTAAAATTGTGCAGGTTATTTTGTAAAAGACACGTTTTGAAACAGCACAGAAAAGTCCTGTGAATTTTGTGAACTGTTAGGCTAAGGTCAGACGAAAGCATTTTTAGGCTGGGGTCAGACGAGCGTAGTGTTCACGTCCGTGATTGCGCCTTAAAGTACATCCGTGATAGCATGAAGGAAAGTCCATCGGAGCCCGACACACGAAGTACGTCCGCACTGACCTGCAGACGCACAACGGCCGCGGCCCACGGACGCAAGGCAGGCAAGAATGTACAACCCCTAGAACGGCCGCACAAAGTGCGCTGCGTCCACAACGTCTGCATAGCTTTGTGTGTGAGTGATGGAACGTGGTCAGACGGACTGCATTTATACGTCCAGCATTTTTCACGGACAAAATGGTTTTGCTTTTTAATTTATTTTCCCTCCTACATCCGTCAAAAAATAAACGTCAGTGAATAAACGGACTGTGTGGCCACTACTGTGTCTTCTGTACTGATGTACGTCCGTGTGCAAGGACGCACAGTCCGTAGAAATCACGCTCGTCTGACCCTAGCCTAAACGTGTGTTTAACCTCACGAAATCACGGCCGTGCTAGCAGCAAATGACGTCCAATGCCGGGTAACATACGAAGAACGGCCGCACGGAAGTTTGTCCACGCAACGCAAGTGGCAAACGAACGCATTTTTTCTAGAACGTCAAACCGCTACTACTGACGTACAGAGTGTGCTGCGTCCGCATAGCGGCGTGTTTGCGTGATTGGGAGACGTCAGACGCTGCACACGTCCGGCCAACATAACGTCCAGACGCAAAAAGGGTTTTATTGATGATCCGTACAAAATCACGGCCGAAAATGCGCATCGTATGACCGCTATCGCGTATTCCGTGAAAAAATACGTCCATTCGTTCGAACGCACTTTTTCACGGACAACGTAAAAAATGCGTTAGTCTGACCCTAGCCTAAGACCCCTGTACTAAATATGGCTCCGCACGGCAGCACCCCAAAATACTGAAAAAGATAACCCTATATTTGGTTGCTTTCAGAAATGCCACCAACCAAAAATTGGAACATTAACTGTAATTATTATGTAAAGAGTATTTCTATGCGATAAAAGAATGCATGTGTGTCAATTTCCCCCTCTCGCTTTTCATACATGATGTAACACACCAATTCTATCAGCCCCTTGATCCGTGAATTTGGCACCAAAGGATAAAGCGCAGACTGCAGGATTTCTGTGTGTTGTAATATCACCAGCGGCCAGATCGTAAAGTCTCTTGCCAAACGCTCTTGATGTTCTATTTTGTCATTTTGAGTGCAATCTATTTACACAAACAATAATGTTGAATGCGCTCCTCTGCTGATTGATGCAGAGTGTCTGGGTAATTAGCCGAGATGGGGACCTCATCACAGTCAAGTGTGAAACTCAATATTCATCAGTTTGCACACACACACATTAGGGAAACGGATCTATAAAAGCGGCTCCTGGTCCTTTCAGCCTACCTGCGCCCCTCTACGGTATATTACACTCAGTGGCGTAGCGTGGGGGGTGCCTCGGGGGCGGTCGCCCCGGGCGCAATTTTCATAGGGGGGCGCAAAATTTCAAAAGAAATTTGAACCACTAATATTTTCCAGCAGGGATCAGTAAGGTGTCTGCCTGTTTTGCCATGCAGGCGGTAACTTAGCACTCAGCTTCCAGAAGGGAGGACCAGGACACAAAATTCTGGTCCTGTCCTGACTCCTCCTTTAACGCTGATATGAGTCATGTGAAGCAGCGCAGCATTATTTGACGGAACACCCTGTACCATGCTTGTCAGCCCCCCTTGAGTCCTGTTCCAGCCCCCCCACCACTGGCAGACTTGCAGCCGCTGAACAGGAAAGAGGGAGGGAGGCGCCCGCCCTGCCACACATTTAAAATCCGGTCTCCACTAAGCCCCCTGGACAGCCCCCCCCCGGGACACCAGCAACTCCACAACACCAGAGCAAGCAGCGTGACCACCACACAGTGAGGGGGTACTGGGGATACTGGGAGAAAGTGGGGGTACTTGGAGAAAGAGTGAGAGTGACTGGGGGTACTGGGAGAGAGTGGGGGGTATTGGGAGAAAGTGGGGGTACTGAGAGTGACTGGGTATAGCATGAGAGTGGAACTATGCTAGGGTATACTGGGACAGGGTGACTGGTGGCAGTGGCGTAGCGTGGGGGGCATGTGTGTGTTTCATTTTTTTATTATATCAGTATTTTGTTAATATACAATACATGTGCTTGTGGGGTAACGGGGTCAATACTGGTGGAAGGGAATCATGGCGTGTTACCGTGTCCACAGGTTGGGGGGGCGCACAATTGTTGCCTTGCCCCGGGCGCTGACAACACACGCTACGCCACTGATTACACTGTACATGCGAGTTCATAGTACTATCTCTGCAAGATTGCGACACAAAGTACCGGTGTTTGACATGAAGGTGCCCAGAAGACAAAAGCCCTTCCATGACGCCAGAAACCTCTTTAAAAGGGGTAAATAGAAACTATTCCCAGCATGATGTTTCACCTTAAAGACCCTTGATGATCTCCGAGCAGCAATCACATCACCTGTGCTCAGATATCTGGCAAACCTGGCCTGTCAACGGGTCCTGAGTGCAGGTTTGGGAAACACTGATCTAGATGTTGTGGACATCGTAACATCTGTTGAGCAGCTTATATGTACAATATATAAAATTGTTTCTGAACGAGACCACACAGTGAGTACTTCAATGCATGCGATCATGGAGCATTGTTCTGCATAAATATCATGGTCTTCTTGAAAGATGCAGACTTTTTCCTGTACCACTGGTTGAAGAAAGTGTCTAAAAACTGGCAGTAGGTTTGGGAGTTGATTTTGAGTCCATCTTCAATCCGAAAAGGTCCAGCTAGCTCATCTTTAATAATACCAGCCCTTACGAGTACCCCACCTCCACCTTGCTGGGGTCTGAGTCAAAGTGGAGCTCTGTGCCCGTTACTGTTCCAGCCATTGACCCATCCATCTGATCCATCAAGAGTCTCTCTCATCTCATCAGTCCATAAAACCTTTTAAAAATATGTCTCTAGATATTTCTTGGCCCAGTCTTGACATTTCAACTTACACTATATTGCCAAAAGTATTGGCTCACCTGCCTTGACTCACATATGAATTTAAGTGACATCCCATTCCTAATCCATAGGGTTCAATATGACGTCGGTCCACCCTTTGCAGCTATAACAGCTTCAACTCTTCTGGGAAGGCTGTCCACAAGGTTTAGGAGTGTGTTTATGGGAATTTTTGACCATTCTTCCAGAAGTGCATTTGTGAGGTCACACACTGATGTTGGATGAGAAGGCCTGGCTCTTAGTCTCCGCTCTAATTCATCCCAAAGGTCTTTTATCGGGTTGAGGTCAGGACTCTGTGCAGGCCAGTCAAGTTCATCCACACCAGACTCTGTCATCCATGTCTTTATGGACCTTGCTTTGTGCACTGGTGCACAGTCATGTTGGAAGAGGAAGGGGCCAGCTCCAAACTGTTCCCACAAAGTTGGGAGCATGGAATTGTTCAAAATGTCTTGGTATGCTGAAGCATTCAGAGTTCCTTTCACTGGAACTAAGGGGCCAAGCCCAGCTCCTGAAAAACAACCCCACACCATAATCCCCCCTCCAAACTTTACACTTGGCACAATGCAGTCAGACAATTACCGTTCTCCTGGCAGCCGCCAAACCCAGACTCGTCCATCAGATTGCCAGATGGAGAAGCAGGATTTGTCACTCCAGATAACGCGTCTCCACTGCTCTAGAGTCCAGTGGCGGCGTTCTTTACACCACTGCATCCGACGCTTTGCATTGCACTTGGTGATGTATGGCTTGGATGCAGCTGCTCGGCCATGGAAACCCATTTCATGAAGCTCTCCGCACTGTTCTTGAGCTAATCTGAAGGCCACATGAAGTTTGGAGGTCTGTAGCAATTGACTCTGCAGAAAGTTGGCGACCTCTTCGCACTATGCGCCTCAGCATCCACTGACCCCACTTCGTCAGTTTACGTGACCTACCACTTTGTGGCTGAGTTGCTGTCGTTCCCAAACACTTCCACCTTCTTATAATACAGCTGACAGTTGACTGTGGAATATTTAGGAGCGAGGAAATTTCACGACTGGATTTGTTGCACAGGTGGCATCCTATCACAGTTCCACGCTGGAATTCACTGAGCTCCTGAGAGCGACACATTCTTTCACAAATGTTTGTAAAAACAGTCTGCATGCCTAGGTGCTTGATTTTATATACCTGTGGCCATGGAAGTGATTGGAACACCTGATTCTGATTTTTTTGGATGGGTGAGCGAATACTTTTGGCAATATAGTGTATGTGTCTTGCTCAGTGGTAGTCGAGTTTCAGCCTACCTTACCTTGGCCGTGTCTCTGAACACTGAACACCTTGTACTTCTGGGCGCTCCAGGTAGGTTACAGTTCTGGAATATGTCAGCACGTGAGGATCATGGGTTCCTGGTAGAGGGAAAGGTGGCGGTCGCTGACACTTTATATCATACAGAGGGTGTCAGCAGTGGTGCGGGACCCCCAAAGTGTTGCAACCCATTTGCCTCACCCAAAGGGCAGGACTGCCTGAGAATAATGGGACATGACATCCCAGCATTAGAAGGCGCTTCTCGTATGAGCTTCCAATCAGATGCATAGATATAAAATAAAGAAATTACGACACCTCCCTGATTCCTGTCTTGTTGCATCACAAATGATGAGGATTGATTAAAAGTTTTACCACTTATCATATATTCATTTTCCGTCATGTCTTTGTCCTCTGAAACATTGGAACAAATTATTTTCTTGGATTGTAATTTGTAACAAGGTGTCATTTCTGGGCTTTTGATGTGATCATAATATAGTTCTCAAATTTTCATTTCTTTCTTCCTGAAAAGTCTCCAATTTTTTTTCTCCCTCCTCCGTGCTACTAAAGACGACGCCGGCTCTCACATCACAAGTGAGGCTGACTGTAAACAACACTTTATCAAGCCAATCAATAATGCTGTCACTTGCTTTCATTAGGATGTGTGTATTGTGTTATGTAGTGTGTGCATCCAGTTTCTTCTCACGACTGGAGGGAAATGCCCGCGTACATGTTAATTGCTTGTGATTGCCCTGAAAGTTGTGAAGTCACGTATACGCTAGCGTAGGCATTCCGAGCATCCTTGATGTGCTATTGTAAAATAGCCAGATTAGAGGATAGAGATGAGGTATATTAATGCTTATTAATTCAAAATCTCTCAGGTGGTTTGCAACTAAATAATCACATATGAAAGGGACACTACAACGTACATAAGCTTTAACTAGATTACTTTGCATTGCAATTAAAACCACCTTATAAAACACATTATAAAACACATGCTGCTGTTTCTTCTTTGTTTGAAGTAATTGCATGTAAAAAGGAAAAATAATGGTGTTTTTTTTTATCTCCTTTTTCGATTTTGTGGACTTTTCCTATGATGCAACATTTACCAAAATCTGTGCAAAAGTTTTACTTTGTGGCTGTGCTTTATCATATTCAGTATTTAACAGTCAATGAGGTGCAGGAGGGAAGGAGTACATGTTTGGGATGTGCTTGTTATATGCTATTATCTTGTGGGCACAATTAGAGCATTGATTTATTAATTTGGCGTATCGCTATGCGGATCACTATGGCGACCTGCCGGATCTCGCAAGGCAAGATCCTGCAGGTCATGTGACCAGCAGAGCAGAAACTCAATGGAATCCTATGGACTCCATCGAGAGGATGCTCACGGCGGCGCTTAGCTCTGCCACGAGCATCCCACATCTTAGCGCCGGGTTACGGTGCAGTCTGCTGGATTAGCACATGTACTGCAATATCACACTAAAACAGGGACGCTAAGGAGAAACCTGCAGGTGCAGGTTTTCCTCCTTAGCATCCACGTTTTACCGTGATTTTTGTTACAGTGGCCAGAGTGGTTTCCACTATTTTCTGTATATTGATCTTCTGTACGTTGTACCCTGCATCACCACAATTCTAAGGAAGACATTTACAGGGTGATTGTGCATATGGTAGGCTTATTGCTACAAGGAGTATGGAAGTTCTTTTGAGGGTAACAGGGTCTAAAGGTTATCAGGGGCTAGGGCAGATGAGTGACTTAAATATTAAGTCAAGATTTGATTCAGTTTCCTTCTGCTTGCCTTGGTGCCTCATTAAAATCCATGGTATGTCCTGGAGACACTTGAAACCAAGCTGGGGTAACCAATCAGAGAACAAAGGATTCTCCTTGTGGTCTCAAGGTATTCCTTTGCTCAACACCCATACCATCTTATATCAAGAGATAAGTGTCATGCCCCATGATTCAGGGTTTATTTGTATATTTTAATGCTATGTGTTGAATCTGCCTTTTGCTGCTTACAGCTATTAAATAATAGCTATTTTGTTCCTGCCAGGTTTCCTTGGCCTTGCTGCATCCAGCTAGGTCCACCCCTTTTTGCTCAGTCTAGTTCTGAGGTAATTACTGGTCACCTAGCAGCTATCTTTGCTCAATGCTTGTCAGAACTAATGTCTTTTCACCTGCATTGCTGTACACTATTACAAAGATTATCAGTCTGATCATTAAAGTATTCAACTGGATTCGTCTTTCTACCTGTCAGTTTTGCTGAGTTGACACTGTCTGCTGAACTTTCATCGCGTGAGTACTGGTCAATACAGACTTAGCTAGCCTCAAGCGCTCACGCCTCACAGCTTTGCTATCGAGGCAGAATAGTGAAAAGACATTAGTATCATGGGGCATGACAATCAGCATCTGTAAGTAACATAATGAGGTGTTTACAGGCTCTAAATTCTTTGGAAACATGATTGTCGTTAAGGAATTTAAAGTCAACCTGGAAGATTCCATGACGTGGCTACCATGCTAGTAAGGCATGTCAAGTGGTTGACTGAAGGGCTATGTCTTCAGCAACGAGAGGGAGCAAGTTGAACTGCTTTTTATGAACCATGAATATATCCCTTCGTCATCAGCAGCAGCTTTGTGATCTGCAGGGTATGTTAGACCTGGAATTAATCATAAACAGACATAATTGTATAATATAGTGATTAGATTGCAGAGACATCATGATTACACTTAATGAGGTCCTATGGTTTTATTAATAGACAGAGGTGAAGGGAAGTGTGTGCCCTATTCAGTAATGTTTATACAACACTTCCAGTAAGGATTGCAAAATATAAGCAAATGAGCCCAAACATATACTGTATACATTTAGCATCTTGCTACTTTATGGGCCAATGAACAGGTTAGGCATTAAATGAACCATTACCCAGCCACACACACAGCTGTCTCACCTTCGATGAGGCTCATCGGCATGCAACTGACGTGGCTCATTTGTCGGAAGACTCTCCGATGGTGTCAAGCTAGACATTAGCAAGAAAAGACAAGGAGGAAGCTTGTAACTAATTTAAAAAGAACCTCAACTCTAATTTTGTATCTATAATCAAACAAAGCGCCTAGTAATAAAAATTTTTTATTTTATATATGTATCACTAAATAGTAAATCATTGCGACGCGTCAATTTATACTTCATCCGGAAAAGGTCAGGCAAGCATTAATCATTAAATGAATGCTATATTTCAATACTTAATGTACTTACTATGTAAAAAAATACACTCTATGCATATAGGCTTACTGGAGTTGTACAGCAAATGGGGAATATCATAAACGAAGTAATTACAACTTTGCTCAACGGGTCTTGTTAACAACGAACCATCTATTTTTCATGTCACCTACCTGAATAGCTCTGGCTTTGATTTTAAATACACTCCCAACTGAGTGCATCAAAAAGAAATTGCAGCTGAACATTTACAAGACTCCGGTATTCGTACAGCGTGACAATTATGTCAAGTACCGGTTATTACAAGGAGTTTTATTAGTGTGCCTTCATATCAACTCCCAGGCTGGGTAACACAGTATCCATTTCATGTAGGGTAGGTAATTTCATGTACTAGAATCCAAAATCGTTTCGATTTTTTTTTTCTACTTCGGGTTGTCAAGCGTTTTGCAGACCTTAGCACGTAAAGATGAACCTAGCAGTACCAGTAGGAAACCTATTGCCGTTCCTTGTAATGGCTGGGATAGTATAGGTGGCTGGAGAAATGTCAAGGTTTTTTTTAACCCTAGCACACAAAGATGAACCCAGCAGAAGCAGCAGGAAACCTAGTACTGGTGTAGCGCTCACTCCCGGAGGAGCCGCTGAAAATTGAACCACGGGTCAGTCTCCCCGCACTAGGGAATAAGTATACTCCAACACCGTTGTGAGTTTTTATAATTTAAATAGTTTACTAAATAATAAACAGATGTTGAGACACGGTATTCACAGGTATTTTACAGTACTTTCGTATCGCGGTAAAAACGCGTTGCGGAAAAGAACCGAAACACGAGGCGTCGTATTTCGGAAAATAAAATATTCGTAACCGAACAGAAAAGAAATGCAGTTACACGAATATTCGAAAAAGGGACACGTAGCGGAACCCAAGAATACAATCTCTTCGTATTACGATAAACGCGCAGCGGAAAAGAGAAAAATATATTCGGAACGTATCTTTAACCCCTGTTCCATTCGTAACAAAAGTGAGTCCTGCACAGGTTAAGTCCCGGAATGTAAAAGGTGTGTATGTGTGTGTATGGTACCCGGGTACTGTTCAACTGGCCAGTGAATTTACTTAAGGAATGTCTTCGACTAGTCAAGTTGGGGCCCTGTGGACTTTAAAGAGAAAACAGCAGCGTGTCCTTTAATCACAAAACAGCCTTGGAGGCCTCTCACCCATCCGACGATTGCTTTAGGCTCCGCTGACCCAGGACGTCTCTCCGCTCGATTTTGACTGGGGATACTAGCGGCCGGATCCGTTGTCTGACTTTATGCAGCTTGTCCAGCTCACCGCCTGCTCTCCGTACCCGATCAACTCGCGGTGACTCCTCACTCGAGGTCTTCGGTTCCTCTCTGGTCTGCAGCAATTCCTGGATTCTGGCAAGTCTCCTTCTCCTCAGGTTGAGTGACCCAATAAGGACTGACAGGTCTCACTCGGGCTCTGGCCTAGGCCCTCTCGCGATCTCTTCAGTGCGTCTGCTTTCTCTCGTTCCCTGGCGCGTTCTGGCGCGTTCTCCACGAGGTGGAGGATGTAAGTGTCCAGTCCCCACCCACTTCCTGTCTCCTTGCCAAGCATGCCGGGAAATGTAGTCCCAATGTCCAGTGTCTCTAATCGCGACTGTCTCCATCTTGTGGCCAAAAATAGGTAATGCCACAGCAAGATTTTAACACAGCGCTACACTGGTCCTTGTAAAGGTAGGCTAGATTAGGGAGCTGGAAAAATGTCATGTGATTCGCTGACTGTCACGATGGGGGTCAGGGACCTGACCTGACAGAGAGGGGTGTGAGCCTAATGAGCAGTGAAAATAGACCATGAGCCTGAACTAGAAAAATAATATATAATTTATTCTAGGAACCAAGAACTTAAATACAATAAACAGAGCCTTTAACCTCACGGCAAGAAATATAAAGAAAACCAGGTATAAACAAAATAGGCAACTAAACATGGGAGGCAGAATTAAACATGATACAAGAAGGCACGAAAAACAGTGCAAACCAGACATGAGCCTGTAAACAGAATGACCAGGAAAACAGGCTTAACAGGATAAATCTAGACCAGGGAAAGACCAGACATGAGCGAGCTGGAAGACAGACAGACTGAACAGGATAGAATTAGACCAAGGCAAACCAGACAGGAGCTTGAAGACAGACTGAACTGAATAGATGATTCAGAATGAATCTAGAGCAAGGCAAACCAGACATGAGCTGAATGACTGATCCAGGATGAATGAGACCGCACCCTACTAAGGGAGTGGTCTCCATTTATACAAAATGGTCCAGGGTGAACCAATGGAGTCCAGGTACTGATCAGGCTTGGACGTGAACCAAATGTCCAGGACTAAAAGCAATGTCCAGTATTGCCAGAGGGGGCGCCAGAGACCCAGAACGTCACATATCCCCCCCTCCACGAGCAGACCCCGGATGCTCAAAAGAAGACAATAAAATGAAAATAAAAAGTCAATGGGTCCTGTAGGCACGTAGAGCGCGCTCGTACACCTCTCGGTCCTCAAGGCATATTATAGCACCATTAGAAGCTCGGAAACATCCAGCAGGGACAGGACTCGACTCACGGGCTGGAGGACCTGAGGTATAGACCCCTTGGGAGCCAAAACTGGGTCCAGGTTTGAGGGCACTGGCACCAGTCCTTTTGTGTCTCCTCCCCCTGGTACGGGACGTGGAATGGACAGCAACAGTGTCCTCCCGGCTCTGCGGCAACAGGAACATGGCACCAGTGGCGATCCGGTTCTGTGGCAATGTGACTGGGACAGCAGCAGCACGGCTCCGTAGGTTGGTGACCTTGGCACGGCTCTGCAGCGACTGGACTGGAACCACTGGGCTCGAAGACACCGGGACAGCTGGGCTTGAAGACACCGGGACAGCTGGGCTCGGTGGGGCAGCGCCCTTGGTGTGGACCGGTTGGGTAGCACCCTTGGCAAGGACAGGAGGGGCAGCGCCTTTAGCACGACTCTGTGGTGACTTGGACATGGCGACAGCAGCACGGCTCTGTGGGTCAGCGACCTCAGCACGGCTCTGCGGCGACTCGGTCATGGCGGCAGCAGCACGGCTCTGCGGCGACTCGGTCATGGCGACAGCAGCACGGCTCTGTGGGTCAGCGACCTCAGCACGGCTCTGTGGCGACTCGGACATGGCGGCAGCAGCACGGATCTGTGGGTCAGCGACCTCAGCACGGCTCTGCGGTGACTCGGATATGGAGACAGCAGCACGGCTCTGCGGCGACTCGGTCATGGAGACGGCAGCACGGCTCTGTGGGTCAGCGACCTCAGCACGGCTCGGCGGTGACTCGGACATGGTGACCTCAGCACGGCTCTGCGGCGACTCGGACATGGCGACAGCAGCACGGCTCTGCGGCGACTCGGTCATGGCGACAGCAGCACGGCTCTGCGGCGACTCGGTCATGGCGACAGCAGCACGGCTCTGCGGCGACTCGGTCATGGCGACAGCAGCACGGCTCTGCGGCGACTCGGTCATGGCGACAGCAGCACGGCTCTGCGGCGACTCGGTCATGGCGACAGCAGCACGGCTCTGCGGCGACTCGGTCATGGCGACAGCAGCACGGCTCTGCGGCGACTCGGTCATGGCGACAGCAGCACGGCTCTGCGGCGACTCGGTCATGGCGACAGCAGCACGGCTCTGTGGGGACTCGGTCATGGCGACAGCAGCACGGCTCTGTGGGTCAGCGACCTCAGCACGACTCTGCGGTGACTCGGACATGGTGACCTCAGCACGGCTCTGTGGCGACTCGGACATGGCGACAGCAGCACGGCTCTGCGGCGACTCGGTCATGGCGACAGCAGCACGGCTCTGCGGCGACTCGGTCATGGCGACAGCAGCACGGCTCTGCGGCGACTCGGTCATGGCGACAGCAGCACGGCTCTGCGGCGACTCGGTCATGGCGACAGCAGCACGGCTCTGTGGGTCAGCGACCAGCACGGCTCTGCGGTGACTCGGACATGGCGACAGCAGCACGGCTCTGCGGCGACTCGGCATGGCAGCAGCAGCACGGCTCTGCGGCGACTCGGTCATGGCGGGCGCGCAGCACTATGGGGTCGCGACCTCAGCACGGCTCTGCGGCGACTCGGAACTTACCAGCTGTGAGCGTGGCTCGGAATACCAGCTCGGGTGAGCGTGGCTCGAAACTACCAGCTCGGGTGAGCGTGGCTCGGAAACTACCAGCTCGGGTGAGCGTGGCTCGGAAACTACCGCTCGGGTGAGCGTGGCTCGGAAACTACCGGCTCGGGTGAGCGTGGCTCGGAAGCTACCAGCTCGGGTGAGCGTGGCTCGGAAGCTACCAGCTCGGGTGAGCGGGGGAACTTACTAGCTCGGGTGAGCTGGCTCGGAAACTATCAGCTCGGGTGAGCGTGGCTCGGAAACTACCGGCTCGGGTGAGCGTGGCTCGGGTGAGCGTGGCTCGGAAGCTACCAGCTCGGTGAGCGTGGCTCGGAAACTACCAGCTCGGGTGAGCGTGGCTCGGAAACTACCAGCTCGGGTGAGCGTGGCTCGGCAGCTACCGGCTCGGGTGAGCGTGGCTTGGCAGCTACCGGCTCGGGTGAGCGTGGCTTGGCAGCTACCGGCTCGGGTGAGCGTGGCTTGGCAGCTACCGGCTCGGGTGAGCGTGGCTTGGCAGCTACCGGCTTGGATGAGCATGGCTTGGCAGCTACCAGCTCGGGTGAGCATGGCTCGGAAGCTGCTATCTTGGTCTCACAGTGCTTGGGAACCACCTTGGCTTGGCACTGTGGAGGGGTGACCCCGATTTGTTTCGCACTGCAGGGCAGCACTCTTGACTGGAACTGCTGGCTTACACCTGGTCTCTCCCTGTTGGGCAGCGGACTCCGGAAATCCTGCGGGTTGCAGGGCAGCGGACTCTGGAAATCCTGCGGGTTGCAGGGCAGCGGACTCTGGAAATCCTGCGGGTTGCAGGGCAGCGGACTCTGGAAATCCTGCGGGTTGCAGGGCAGCGGACTCTGGAAATCCTGCGGGTTGCAGGGCAGCGGACTCTGGAAATCCTGCGGGTTGCAGGGCAGCGGACTCTGGAAATCCCGCGGGTTGCAGGGCAGCGGACTCTGGAAATCCGCGGGTTGCAGGGCAGCGGACTCTGGAAATCCCGCGGGTTGCAGGCAGCGGACTCTGGAAATCCGCGGGTTGCAGGGCAGCGGACTCTGGAAATCCCGCGGGTTGCAGGGCAGCGGACTCTGGAAATCCGCGGGTTGCAGGGCAGCGGACTCTGGAAATCCCGCGGGTTGCAGGGCAGCGGACTCTGGAAATCCCGCGGGTTGCAGGGCAGCGGACTCTGGAAATCCCGCGGGTTGCAGGGCAGCGGACTCTGGAAATCCCGCGGGTTGCAGGGCAGCGGACTCTGGAAATCCCGCGGGTTGCAGGGCAGCGGACTCTGGAAATCCCGCGGGTTGCAGGGCAGCGGACTCTGGAAATCCTGCGGGTTGCAGGGCAGCGGACTCTGGAAATCCTGCGGGTTGCAGGGCAGCGGACTCTGGAAATCCTGCGGGTTGCAGGGCAGCGGACTCTGGAAATCCTGCGGGTTGCAGGGCAGCGGACTCTGGAAATCCTGCGGGTTGCAGGGCAGCGGACTCTGGAAATCCTGCGGGTTGCAGGGCAGCGGACTCTGGAAATCCTGCGGGTTGCAGGGCAGCGGACTCTGGAAATCCTGCGGGTTGCAGGGCAGCGGACTCTGGAAATCCTGCGGGTTGCAGGGCAGCGGACATGGATAGTGCGGCCTGGCATGGCTTGGTCAAGGAAGTTTGGTAAGGCTGGACCATGAGGGCCTTGTGTGGGCGCACCTGGCAGGTTGCCACTCTGTGCAGGCAGGAACCACAGTAGAAACATAAGCCATGGGTTTTCCTCCATACCCTTTCCTCCAGGGTCAGGGGTCCTCTGGAATCTTTCACTGGAACAGGTTCCTTTGGGAAGGCGTCCCTGGGAGTTTTCCGCAGTATAGCACTCAGCCGCTCCAGGTGCTGTTCTGCAGCTTTATTAACCTTTTGCAGGTTCTCCAACAGACCATGAATCACTGCTAGCTCACTTGTTACTGGCGGTCTCATTATGTCACGATGGGGGTCAGGGACCTGACCTGACAGAGAGGGGTGTGAGCCTAATGAGCAGTGAAAATAGACCATGAGCCTGAACTAGAAAAATAATATATAATTTATTCTAGGAAACCAGAACTTAAATACAATAAACAGAGCCTTTAACCTCACGGCAAGAAATATAAAGAAAACCAGGTATAAACAAAATAGGCAACTAAACATGGAGGCAGAATTAAACATGATACAAGAAGGCACGAAAAACAGTGCAAACCAGACATGAGCCTGTAAACAGAATGACCAGGAAAACAGGCTTAACAGGATAAATCTAGACCAGGGAAAGACCAGACATGAGCGAGCTGGAAGACAGACAGACTGAACAGGATAGAATTAGACCAAGGCAAACCAGACAGGAGCTTGAAGACAGACTGAACTGAATAGATGATTCAGAATGAATCTAGAGCAAGGCAAACCAGACATGAGCTGAATGACTGATCCAGGATGAATGAGACCGCACCCTACTAAGGGAGTGGTCTCCATTTATACAAAATGGTCCAGGGTGAACCAATGGAGTCCAGGTACTGATCAGGCTTGGACGTGAACCAAATGTCCAGGACTAAAAGCAATGTCCAGTATTGCCAGAGGGGGCGCCAGAGACCCAGAACGTCACACTGACCCTAGCAGTAGCAACAGGAAACCGAATACCGGTCCTTGAAAAGGCTGGGCTAGAATAGGGAGCTGGAGAAATGTCAAGAGTTTTGCTGATCCTAGCAGTAGCAACAGGTAATCTAATACCAATCCTTGTAATGGCTGAGATAGAATAGGTAGCTGCAGAAATGTCAAGGGTTTTGCTGATCCTAGCAGAATAAACCTAGGAGTAACAGGAGGAAACCTATAACTGGTCCTTGTAATGGCCAGGCTAAAAATTGGAGCTGGAGAAATGGCAAGGCTTTTGCTGACCCCAACATACGTGAAGCTATGGTGTACCACCAGGAGGCCGAAGTTCTTGTAATGGCCAGGCTATATTAGGTAGTCTGAGACAAGATAAAGAATATTCAAATACACAGACTGGATCGAATGGGGCGGAGCTGACAGCCGGCAGGAACAGTCGCACTTCGGAACGCTCTCTGATAGTTCGAGCCATTTTATGTGGATTTCGCGATTTCCCCTCCGGTAGCAGAGCCCCAAATTTTTAGGAACATACTAGCACCCCTGCTCACCCTTACTGAGCCAATTTCGCTGCCTGTCAGGCGCTGTTTGGGGGACTTTGCAGACCGCAGCCTGCTTCCGCGGCTTACGCCTGGTGACCATTTTGGAGCCCTCCGTCCAGCGGATCAGTGGATATCAGCCATAAGGTACTCGGGCTCTCTGACCAGCCACTATGGGGAAAAAGACGGGTTTGAAGACTGGCTTGCCGGAGGGCCCCCGACAACAGGATATCCAGGAATCACTAGGTACCAAACGGCGCCAGCGCCAGGGTGACCCTTTCGAGATTCCGACCCAGGGTCTGAGCTCCTCGGACGAGGAGGGCTTATCCTGGTCAGAGGACACTCAGGCCCCCACAAGTCGCTTGGGAAAGTGGGTCAATCGAAGAAGAAGACGGAGGGATCTGGTGCGGGGAGAAGATCGGAGCCTAGGATACCTCGTTGCCTCCATCCACGTGTGGGGGAGGGGACAACCTCCTGCCTTCCACTAAAGGTGATATCCAGCAGATGCTGAACGACATGTTGGGAGAGATGCGGGCGGTATGGCGCTCGGACTTTGCGAGCTGAGGTGAAGGCAGTTCAGGACCGCCTGGAGACAGTAGAAACGAGAATGGAGGGAGCTGCAGTGGCACAGGCCCTTGTTGGCCCTCAGACACTCTCCAGGCCCAGGTGACGTTACTTACGGGAGCAGTGGAGGCACTAGAGGCCCACCATCGCTGGAGGAACATACAGATCCGGGGTATACCGGAACGTGTTCCTGCGAGTGCTTTGCTAGATTATGTCACCCGGCTCACTTCCCACGTGCTGGGGTCTCCACCCGACGCCTCTGCTATTTTTTGTTCTGCTATTCGCCTTAGGAAAGCAGCTACAGCCCCTACGGCTGCTCCTCGGGACGTGCTTGCCATTGCTAGTGTGGAATCTGACAAGCAACGCCTCATGTCCTCTACGGCGGCCCAGGCTCCGCTACTTTCTGAGACAACCACTCTGCAACTCTTTAACAACCTACCTTATGTGACCTTGCTGGCTCGGAGACGCTTTAGAGAAGTGGCCGGTTTCCTTCGTGGGGACAGGATACGATACCATTGGGGTGCAGCTGGATCTCTGATTATTTGCTATGAAAACTTAAGTCACGCGGTGGCTACCCCTGAGGAAGCGTGGCGCCTTCTGCACTCCCTGGGACTGTCGCGCGCCCGGGTGTCAGCTGACCCGAGGCCCCGGAGCTCATCCCCTGGCGCCTCGGACCCGGGTTGAGTTGGAGGTGACCCTACCTTACTGGTAATGGCCCCTGAGTATGGTCCCGTGAACTGACTCTTTGTTCCTTTCATGTTGTTTGTTTTTTTGGACTTTACTCCTCTTTTTACACAGTTTTCTTGAGTCCCTTATTTTTCTACCGATGTGTTATTTCTCTATCCCCCACCACCCAGCCCTGTAGGCCCCATGGAAGGCTACCTTATTTTTCGGACATTTTATTCTTTTTGGGACTTCGTATGCTGGACTATTTTGCCCACCTTTTCCCTTTTTGTCCCCTACTCGCTGTTGACTTTCTGCTTTTTCCTTGTGCGGACCCCCCCTCATTTCTACTATTTGTTTATATTTTTCTACTCTGATATCTCTATATGACACCCACTTTTTTTATTTTATGGTATCTATGCGAATGCGCTGTTTGGCCCTGCGAGGCCAAGTTCTCTGGTCGAATGTGACCTTAATTCCTTTCAAAATAAAAAAAAATTAAATAAAAAAATACACAGACTGGGGTCAAGGATGCAGAAGTACAGATTAAAGAGAAACAGAGTCAAGTCAGGTACAACAGAAATCAGGAATAGGTGATAAGCGAGTCGAATCAATAATCTGGATATCAGAACAATTACAGGAACGTGCTGAAGGCTCTAACAAGAACCCACAATTGGTCAATGACCGAATAATACATGGACAGTTATAAAGGGACAGATGAACCCTTAATGGTTGGCGTCATCCATGTGCGCCTGTACGTTTGTAAATGGAATGTCACATGTGCTATTGCATCATTTCGAGGGAATATAGGTGGGACACTATGTGCTAGCTGCATCAATCGGAGTATCAAGAGAAGCTTGATCTTTACACAGCATTTTTGTGTTAAGCTATTCACAAGCCGAGTATCATGGGAAATTTAGTCTGCAAAATATCTGTAGTGCCAACACTAGCCATTGCCGTGTTAACCCCTCTCTGTAATGAGCACAAAACATTCCGCAGAGCGAAGGCCTTGTTGGACCAACTGGAACAGAAATGGTTATCTCTCCGAGTTGTTAATATACACAGAACAGATGTCTGACGAGCTCTCCGCTGACAGGAGAATTGCAAAGTGGTGAGAGGAAGATTTGAGAGCTCTAAAAACATGATTATCTAAATCATTATTTACTGTTAGAAATAAGAAGATGAATAAAGTTGATTGAACGCTGCAGTGTTAAAGGAAAGCTGAAGGGAAAACAGATAATTGTGTTAAACGGTTTTGTGACAGTGGCGAGCCCAGATGATTCTGCTACAATTATAAAGCAGTTTAAGGTCAGATGAATTCACTTCGATAAAAATCTGGCTGTTTTTTTAGCCGGTACTTGGCAAGGAATGGATCATACTATTTTTTTTATGTTTCGTACTTTTTTTGTGTTTATCCTTTTTTTTTTATTGACCTTTGTGATGTCAGAAGAGGACATGGTTAATGGCAATTTGGCTATGGATTGGCTCATAAATGATCATGGAATAGTTTAAAACATGTCTAAGAAGTTAATTCTCAACTAATCGACAACTCCTTGTCTGAATTTGCGCATGTCATATATGGCGATTATTCTTCTATTGATACGAACTATAAGGAATGCTTAATACACCAAAACTTTATCTCATGTCTCAACTGCCTTGAACAAGAGCCACTCCTATTGATTCCATGAAATTCTTACTGAAATCTACTGAGATTCCTCATACTTCATTCTTGCCTTACAGTCCCCTTCCTAGGACATGTTTCTACCCCGTGATAGAGGGCCAGCCAAAGTACGGTGTGTATGTACTTGCTTCCAGTATCCAATGGAAAAGACATGTGTTTTTAGACTTGTCAAAAGAAGACGCGTTAAAAAAGATGAGTTTACATTTTGGAAGGAGCCAAATTGGACACATTTTTAATTCGGATGCAGTTTGGCCATGGCTGAAATCGGCGCTCTGGTTTTAGAGTTAGAAATAAGGGTTTGGATTATAGATAGAAATAATGGTTAGGTTTTGGGTTAGAAATTAGGGCTATGGTTCAGGATACAAGTTAGGGTTATGGTTAATGTTAGAAATTAGAATTAGGGTTAGAGTTACAGTTGGGTTTAGAAATAAGGGGTAGAGTAGGTTTCGAAATTAAGAGTAGGTTTCGAAATTAAGAGTAGGGCTTGAAATTAGGATAAGGGTTAGAGATTAGGGTTAGGTTACCATTTGAGCTTCTTTTAGGGGTAGGCTTAGATTTAGGGTTACATTTAACCCTAACATTCTCCTCCATAATTTGCCTCATTCTTAAACATCAGATTCTGACCCTTTTTAAGATGGGAGAGGAATTAGAAATTCCTTTGGTTTCCATGATAAACACATACATTTCTTAGTCACTTTGTTCCCACTATGTACAAACGAGAAGAAAATTCTATCTATATCTAATAAATGTTATTGATGTATCTCGTGAAGGAGCATACGTTTATAAAGTAGCAAAGAACAATATATCTGACATTAAATGCTTGTTCTTTTTTTGCCAGTGCGTGCCCTTAGCAGTCTTTAAAAAGAAACTGCATGGCGAGGACATTGCATGGGGGGGGGGCAGATATTCATATAATGTCAGAAGACACTAGGGACCATGGTTGGATTTTCAGATCACAATTTGCACAGAAATGGTATAGACGGCAACATAATTGCTCTATGTACCATGAACAGCTTGTCGTGTGACCCAAACCCTTTCGCTAAATGTAACATTTCTCACTTTATTGTCTCAATAGTAAAGGTTTGTACATTAAATGGTTTTGTCATTAGAGGTGATAAGTAAACCTCCTTCACACTACAAATACCTCCTTGCGTCTCTATTCTTTGTGGCGGCACCTCAGGTCACCTATACCATTGTAAAGATCGCACATCAGTTGGCAAGTGATATTGTTAAAAACATAAAACCTCCTGTGAGATTTGTTGAAAAAATAAGAAGATATTGACTTCCAGAAGAAACATGCTGCCATTTTTTTTTCAGTTCTTCCCCGCAAAATATCTCTTTTGTAAGAAAAGCAATTGCGCTTTTAGAGATAAATCTAATCTTCAACTGTTGCTTTAGATATAGAATCACATTGGAAATAATGAAGCTGTACTTTTAGGAAACATAATAACTTTTTTTTTTTTTACAAGTTTCAATAAAAGACCTGTTTTTAAAAAAAATGAAAAGAAAAAAAAGAATTGTGTGTCAGATATAAAATGCGAATTTTCAACTGTAAAATGCGGTTTTAGTTTGAGATATAGAATGGCCTCGGACTATATTTCAAATTTAAAAGAAGTCCAGTGAAATGGAATCAGAAAAAAAGATTCTTTTTTTCAACTCCTCTCAAATAATTTCTTTTGTTGGAAAATCAATTGTGTTTTAGAGAGAAATCTAATTTTCAACTATATAATGTCGCTTTAATTCAAGATATAAAATTGGAATTGAAGAAGTCGTACTTTTAGGAAACATGATAACTTTTTTATCAAAGTTTCCAAAGAAGACCTGTTTTAAAAAAATTATTTAAAAAAATTGCATTTCTTAGATAAAATTCTTCTTTTCAACCGTAATACGTGCTTTTAGTTCAGATTTAGAATTGGAAATGATGAAGTTGTACTTTTAGGAAACATGATTAGGGGTGAGCCGAACACCCCCGAGTTCGGTTCGCATTCGAACTCGAACTTTTCAGAAGTTCGAATTCGAACTTGAACTCAAACGAAATACAAGTGAATGGGACGCAGAATTCGATTTTTAGAGTGCCCTCCAAGAGGGCATATATGCTAGATACAAGCGCACCCTATAGAAAACATAACCGCAAACGCTCATGTGCTAAAATGTGAAAAGAAAACACTTTACAGCCTGCAGATGATTAAAAATTCAATTTTTATTGCATTTTTCATCATAATATACAGCCAGGACATGATGTATACATTTAAAAATGATATATTATGAATCTGCGGAGTCTCCTGGAAAGAACAATATCTAATATGTCTGGGTTATTTAATAAAATGTGGCTTCAAATCGCGTTTAAACATGATGAGCGAAAGCAGGAAAAATGAGCTGAGCACACAGCAGTGAAATGCAGCATATTAGAGGAAGATTTAGTAGAGAAATTAACACTTCTCAGAAGCAGACACCACACCCTCAATATAGTCTACATACATACAATGTATCAAATTCATTAGACCAGACTAAAAACAACTGTTGTTTACCATTTGAGAACACATGTCATTTAGAGGTGAGAATCTTTGCACGTAGACATTAGTTTTTAATTCAATATCTAATAAACCATTGCTTATAATATTCTGCAGGAAAGAGTCTCTTTATTTCTAGATTTTTTAGTATTTATTAAGCATTTTTTATACTTTTTTCAAAATAATTTTTTTTGCAAACTCGAACCGAACACGCCAAAAAGTTCGAAGTTCGCGAACTAGCGAACTGCCAAAGTTCGAATCGAACTCCGAACTGATCGAACCGAACAGCTCATCCCTAAGACATGATAACATTTTTTACAAGTTTCCATAAAAGACCAGTTTTCAAAAAATTAAAAAAAGATTAGCATTTATAGATTATACATTTATAGATATAAAATTCTAATTTTCAACTATAAAATGTGGTTTTATTTTGAGATATAGAATGGCCTTGAACTATATTTCATATTTAAAAAAGGTCCGGGGAAATGGAATCAGAAAAAAAAGTTTTTTTTTTAAAACACTTAAATGTTTTAAAAATTAAAAAAAAAGATTTGCGTTACTGATTATATATAATGTCGCTTTAGTTTAAGATATATAATTGGAAAAGAAGAAGTCGTACTTTTAGGAAACATAATAAAATAAAATGCTGTTTTAGATATAATATTTAAATTTTCAACTATAAAATGTGGTTTTAATTTAAGATATACAGGGTTATTCAAAGAGATCCGAATTACTTGAGAAAGGTAACCGAACGCTGAAAATCAGCGTTCGGTTACCTTTCCTGGCCATTCGGCTATCCAGAGAGCAGGCAGTTCGCCAAATCCTGGCGAATTGTCTGCACATACGCCTGTTCGGTGCCTGTTCGAGGACAGTGAAATCCCCATGAAAAAGCACTGCTTCGGCTATTCAGAGAACGAAAACCAGCAGTGAAGTTCCCCTAATGCCCTGCCATTCGGTGGTTTAATTCGGCAAATTTATTCAGGAGAATCCCATAGGCTTCAATGTTAAAAATATTCCCGTTTTAATTCAATATCTAATAAACCGTTCATTATAAAATTCTGCAGTAAAGAGTCTCTTTATTTATAGATTTTTTAGGATCTTTTAAGCATTTTTCTGAATTTTTTTATTTTTAAAAGTCCAATTTTTATTTTTTTTAAGTTTACTTATTTTTTCTGTAACAGCCCTTTTTATTATCATTCCCTGGATCTCATATGTAAATTTCAGACATTTTCGCTCAGTAGTTTCTTTGCAAACAGCGTTTCATTTTCAAACATTCACACAAACTGTTTTGCTAATTTATTCACTGCCTCGTCTGCGGTGTCGGCGGCTTCGCTGCGTGTGATCGGCTCCTGCCCCGGTTTTTTCGACGGGTTAATCCAGATGTTTTTGCGTGTTTTCGGCGTGCATTCGGTGGGTTTTGCGGTTAGTTTTCGTTGGGTTTTCGGTAGCTTTTCCCTGCAATTCGGGGACCCTGTGGTGCTTGCTGAATACACCGCAAGGTCACCGAAATGGGATCGGCAAATCGAACCGAATTGAAGAGAACGAAAAGTCACCGAATGTGCGGTGACTTTTCGAATCTCTTTGAATTACCCTGATAGAATGGCATCAGAATGCAGTGTCAGGGAAATGGATTTAGAAAAAAAGACTAACCTTAATGTCTTAACCTTGCTAATCCATAACTAAAAGCATTCATATTTGAACTCGCCCATTCAAAGCTTCACGGGAATGTGGGGGTATCTGAGTCAGAGAGAGAAGTTGCTTTAGTCAAATCACTAAACACTGAGTGGTTCTGATTTGTCAAGTGACTTTACTTGGGATGGGGGAATACAAGTAGACCTTCGCCTACATGTGCTGTCGCAAGCCGCAGATTGTGGCCCGCCCCACAGCCGATGCGCAGCTTGCGTCATTGGCTGCAGGGGGGCCGTCCCCATGCAGCCAATGATGCGTGGCGCACAGGCTTTGGGGAGGGGCCGAGACAACCCATTGAAGACAGCGGGGCGTACCTGTACGCCTTGCATCTTGAGAGCCCTCCCGCCGCCAGGACGGCATAGTACGTCCAGGGGCGGCAATGGGTTAAAAATAATTTCTAACTCATTTGATGATTTTGTGTTTTAGCCAACTGGGTTATTTTTATTTAAGTCTATATTTTGTATTTTGGTCATCGATTTCACCTCATTGTTGCAAAATTTCCTGCAGGGAAATAATCAAGATTCCATTGAAAATTAAATTGAAGGTTTAACCCCATCATCGCCAACCACTTTTTATTGAAAAAAAATAATATTATCAAAACATTTATTGGAACCATGAAATGGGGTATGAATGTGTAGTCAATAATTAATTATAATAATAGTTACTATAGGGTAAATTGGCACCATGCACATAGATTGCTATTCCAAAACAGTTATTTTATTATTATACATATTGTTTATTACAAATGTAATGTTAATTTGCTCTTTTTAAATTTTTCATGTTTTTAAGCTTTACAGAAATATTGCTAGGACGAAAGGTTCTGAACCCTAGCGCCATTCCTTATCTTGCATGATTTCACACAGGGTCTGCATTATCACCATACAGGCAGAAATGGCTTGTCTGTCAGATACAGTAAATACGACGCAGATAGATAATACAAATGGTGAGATCTCCTGCTAAATGGGATTTGCAGCGATCATAATAAGATCTTTAGCAATGCAGGCTCCGAAAAATACAAGGATAATATAAAAATAATAATAATAATAACGTGTTAACAAGGTGAGGTTGGTCCCTACAGTTTCTGTAAATATTTTTATACATAAATCAAAACATTTCTGCATTGGCTAACTCAACATTTTTCATTGGACGAGCTGTGTGCGTAGAAAATAAAATCTATACCTCAGGACCTAATTTAAAAGTAGTGAAAGCTAGATGTGTCCTTGCTGGTTACTTAACACATTTTTTTCCATAAATAATATTACTGCTATTATTATGTTAAGGATGCCTATGAGGAAGAAGTGTACCCGAGTCCCTCCTCGTTTCATTTATAGAACTAGATCAGCACTAACTTACAAGATCAAAATATTATTGCGTTTTTTATTATTATTCTTTATTTATAAAGCGCCAGCATATTCCGCAGCGCAGTGCCGTATAATCTAGCATAAGTTTCAATAATTCTCCCACCCATCGTTTTTATTACATATTCATTTTATGATTACTTTTTAACACAAGAAGACACCTGACTATATACACTTTCCCTTTTGATAATATCTTTTGTTCGCTAACTCTCAAAACTGAGAAATAAACAACAACAACAAAAAACTCAAAATAAAATCTAATTCTAATGATTTTTTGCTCAGTCTTCTATTTTTTCCCCGGGTTGGTTGTAACTCTAAGGCAGCCTGCTCTTTCGTGAAAGACCTGTAGGCATTTTGTTTAAAGATTATCATCAACATGTACTTCCCCTTCAAACGAGTGATGGATAATTTTCTAAAAAAAAAAAAAAAGTATCAATTTTTCATGTAATGGGTTTTTGAACACAAGGTTTTAAATGAGATTCTCTCAAGTACCTTATTAACTTTTATCACGTATTCTTGTTGATTTCTCACAATGTGCGATGCTATAAATTATTAGTTTTGTTTCATAACACTTTGCAGCACTCAAAGAACAGCATCAAGCCGAAGTGTTACAATTTATCATCTACATTACTGCAGCTTCTCTTGAGACAAACAAGTGGCTGCAGATTCCACATCAAGAGTTCTAGTGACATGTTTTATTATAGGTTTTTTTGATTTTTATTTAAAGGAATGACAACACAAGTAGTAGAAGCATGCCACTGAGGGACCACAACTGTTGATAAACAAAAACAAGGTTTCAGAGGAACATTCCCAAAGGGATTTTTAACTAGTCACCTTTTTCATTGGAAGAACAATGGTTTAACTCTGATTAGTTATGGTGGATCATGGACAGTAAAACTATGGTGAACTTTCAGTTTGGTCAACTGCCACTAGTTCTACAGTTCTACTTATTTTTATTTTTTCATTCCACCATAGTTTCTTCCAAAGTTCATTGTGGTTCTCATGATAATATTCAATAGGATTTCCGTCATACTATAGTTTCTGCTCAAGTTATTTATTGGACACTTCTAGAGATGTGCATTCGTTTCGGAAAAATTTGTAACGAAATTTGATGATTCGTAGTTCGGAAGTACTTCCGAATAACGAATTGATATGATACGAATTCAAAACGAAACTAAATGGTATATAACGAATTTATTTCGTTTTACACTGTGTCATCGTCATAAAAGAAAAATTTGAATAATTGTTATCAACTATCGAATCTGAAATGAACTATCGAATTTATCTTAACTTAAAATACAAGTAATAGTCAGCAAAGGACTTTATCAAACAAATTAATTTTGTTTCACTGTTTAATTTGACTCAAATACTAAATCTGTGACACAGCTTAACCCTTTCGCTGCTGAGGCTTTTCACGCCTCTGTGCTGAGCTCATTTTTACCGGTTTTGCTCATCATGTTTAAATGTGTTTTGAAGGCTTATTTTAGTATATGACCCAGACATATTATATATCGTTCTTTCCGTCAGACTCGGCAGATTCATAATATGTCATTATTATATGTATACGTCATGACCGGTCTGTATATTATAACAAAAAATGCAATAAAATATGAATTTTCAATAATTTACAACGTGTAAAGTGGTTTTTTTTTTGGGGAAAATTACGCGATTTTTAACAAACGCACCGCATACAAAAATCGTTAGTGCAGCATCATTGTTCACATTATAATTGAAATGGGAACAATATTGCTGCATTAACAAACCAAAAAAAAGAAAAAAAAACTTGTGCCTTTTTTTAAACTTTTTTTATACTCATGTTTGGTATTGTTGGAACGGCCATGCTCTGGCCAATCCAACAATACCAAACATTACCCCTAACTGCCACGGATCGGGAGATAGGGGGTTCATTGGAACCCCCTATCTCCACCATTGGTGGCAGTTAGGGGTTAACTCCAGGCCTCAGGGGGCATTCCCGGAAGCTTGGCCGACATCCAAGATGTCGGCCAGCTCCGGGAAAGGATCACGAACCGGCACTTTTCGGCGCTGATTCGTGATCCGGCCCCCATGGGGTTAATGCCAGGTACCATTTGGAAGGGCAGGCTGTGCCCTTCCAAACGGTGCCTGGGTTAACCCCCTGCACGCCGCCGATCGGGAGGGAGAGAGGTCCGAAGGACCTCCCCCCCCTCCCTTTCAGGCGCCTCCTCCACACATGCGGGGGGGGCGCCTGAATTAGGTGTCATTGCGCCCCCACGATGACACCTAATTACTCCGGCGGCGGTTCCGGGTGCTGGGCTGACATCGAGGATGTCAGCCCGCACCGGGGGGGGCCAGCGATCGGCCGGAACCCCAAAGAGACACCGCATGGAACGCTACCTGTGGTTGGACGCGCTGAGCGCATCCACCGCAGCGAAGTGGTTAAAATGTAACCCTAGCTTTTCTTTTAACAGCAAAATTTGATTAATTGGGGTTTTATTTAGTGATCCAAAATTCGAATTGATATCAACTATCGAATTGATATATGAAATTCGAATCGATTCGAAATTTCAAATCGATACGAAACGAAATTAGTTACGAAATCCTGATAACAAAATTATTCGAAAAACGTAATGAAACAAAACTAAACTAAACTAATTTTTCAGCCATGCACATCCATAGACGCTTCATAGTCGTCTCCACCAATGTTTCAGTTGGACTTGTCCATTGTTCTTTTTCTAGTAGTTTTCAACATTGTTTTGGAGTTCATTTGAGATCGTAACTTTAAAATCAACAAATTCTATCCCCCGGTGTTGCAAACAGTGGTGGAACAAGGTTTAATGGAGAATAGCTGCAGTTTACTCACGTTTCGAAAGAAAAACGGTGGTATTTTTGTTCATCGTTGATAACCGTTGTTTGACACAACTTCGCCTGCCGTTGCTGAACTCTAGTTCTGAGTCTCAAGCAGATAACTTTGAAAGGTTTACATTTTTTTTCCTTCAACACCCTAAATCCTCACAGCCTAATGTCTGAAAACATTTGAAGATCACATCTGAAGAACAGTTCCCAGGACAGTCAATCCTGTTGCGGAGCAGCCATAACCAATCTGCCGTATTTAATTTTATATGAAACATATGTTCCAGAAGACGTGGGTCAGCAACAAGCAAATCCCCACACATTGTGGTGCTTATTTAGACAAAAACCATGGTAATGGAAGCCAACAAGCCAAAATCAGTATATCTTAGGCTTACTGTTTGAAAAGGTATCCCTGATACATTTAGGTAGGGCACAGATATTTATTGATCCCCCCCCTCCCAACACCTGGTCTTTATTATTTTCTCCCTTTCTGGAAGTTTTTAAATGTTTAAAAATTCAAAGTGTCCGTTGAGCACAGGCTCTGAAAATATACCTCGTTATTGCTCATTTTATTTCAAGGATGACTTTGAAGCTTGGTAAAGATTTTATCTTATTAAAAAATAAATACATAAACGGAAAAATCAATAAAATAATATATTTTTAAATTATGAAACAGTAACATGATCACAGAAAATTAGGTCTTGTACAATATGCTGCTATATAGCCTTAGAGATCTCGGAACCTGTTTGATCTGTTGCTGCTTTGATATTAAAGTGAACCTATGGTTTGAAAATTCCCTATATGTAGTAGTTATGTTTTAGTAGCACGTTAAGCCCTGATACAATATACATTTACAAATTACACAGCACAGTCAGAAAGCATTCAGAATAGTTACATTTTTCATATGGACTTTCTGCATGCACTGACCACCTGACCCTGAGCACTTGCCTATTTAAGAGCTTCTCTCCCATCCTGATGTACTCTGTTACTGATGTAAGGTCATTTTGCCTTTCTTTGCCTCTGTTATTTTCCTTTTGTATATTTTGTTTAGTTTATATTTGGTTCCCTGTTTCCTGTGTCTGTTTTTCCCTCCCTTGTCATTTGTTTCTTTCGGTTATTCCTTTTTGTTTTTTCCCTTCAGTTCTCCTGTGTGATTTACTGTGTTTTACGCTTGCTGTGCTGATCTTCCTTTGTACCGACCATGGCTTGTCTGACTTCTCTCTCTGGTTCTGACTCCTGGCTTGTCTGACTTCCCTCTCTGGTTCTGACTCCTGGCTTGTCTGACTTCTCTCTCTGGTTCTGACTCCTGGCTTGTCTGACTTCCCTCTCTGGTTCTGACTCCTGGCTTGTCTGACTTCCCTCTCTGGTTCTGACTCCTGGCTTGTCTGACTTCCCTCTCTGGTTCTGACTCCTGGCTTGTCTGACTTCCCTCTCTGGTTCTGACTCCTGGCTTGTCTGACTTCCTCTCTGGTTCTGACTCCTGGCTTGTCTGACTTCCCTCTCTGGTTCTGACTCCTGGCTTGTCTGACTTCCCTCTCTGGTTCTGACTCCTGGCTTGTCTGACTTCCCTCTCTGGTTCTGACTCCTGGCTTGTCTGATGTCCCTCTCTGGTTCTGACTCCTGGCTTGTCTGACTTCCCTCTCTGATTCTGACTCCTAGTTTGTCTGACTTCCCTGTCTAGTTCTGGCTCCTGGCTTGTCTGAATTCCCTCTCTGGTTCTGACTCCTGGCTTGTCTGACTTCCCTCTCTGGTTCTGACTCCTGGCTTGTCTGACTTCCCTCTCTGGTTCTGACTCCTGGCTTGTCTGACTTCCCTCTCTGGTTCTGACTCCTGGCTTGTCTGACTTCCCTCTCTGGTTCTGACTCCTAGTTTGTCTGACTTCCCTGTCTAGTTCTGGCTCCTGGCTTGTCTGAATTCCCTCTCTGGTTCTGACTCCTGGCTTGTCTGACTTACCTCTCTGGTTCTGACTCCTAGTTTGTCTGACTTCCCTGTCTAGTTCTGGCTCCTGGCTTGTCTGAATTCCCTCTCTGGTTCTGACTCCTTGCTTGTCTGAATTCCCTCTCTGGTTCTGACTCCTGGCTTGTCTGACTTACCTCTCTGGTTCTGACTCCTAGTTTGTCTGACTTCCCTGTCTAGTTCTGGCTCCTGGCTTGTCTGACTTCACTCTCTGGTTCTGACTCCTGGCTTGTTTTAGTACTCTGTATCTTCTTCCTTGTGTGTTGCTTTACCCAGCAGTACCCCTTAGCGATAGATCCGGATACTTCAAGGACCGGTCCTGAGATTATGGTTTCTTTCTGTGCTGCTGGGTGTCTGTGTATGTGTTTTTGACATTAACCTTAACCTTTGATTTGCCTTTCTGCTCTGTGCTTGTCATGCGTTCAGACTGGGATTAATGCAGCAGGTGGGGTTGTGAGCCCAGGATGCAGTGAAATAGGCAGGTATGCAGGGTAACAAAAGGGTTTATTAAATAATAAACACCAGAACATAAAAAAGATACAAGAGATCTGAACAGGACACTAGAGGAGACTGGGTTCAATGGGGAATAGCTATAGGAGGAGGAGAGGAGATGCAGGAAAAGGAGGTTGAGGCCAAAGGAATGGCTGAGAGTAGTGGGGAGGGAGGTTAGGGAGAACTAAAGATGAGAGCAGTTAGAAAGCAGGAGAAAGGAGGGATAGCAAGGAGACTAAAGATACTGGAGAAGTGAGCAGAAGGAGACACAAAGGGAACGTAACAGCACATTGGGGCAAGTAATGAATAAACAATAATACATAAACACAGGATTATAGAAGCAAC